>JAOUQU010038381.1:0-17456 GCA_028566735.1 Ammoglanis amapaensis
ATGTACATCTGAAGTAATAAATAATGAAGTACATTTTGTTTTGTCACTAGTATTGGTTAGTTTTACTTATTATTTAAGTAAAAGTAATTCCTCAGTCTTAACTTTATCATTTTGTTTACTGGTTTTAGTCAGTTTTATATTATTATTACTGTTTTATTGATTTACTTGTAAAGTGTCCTTGTGTGTCATGAAAGGCGCTCCTCAATAAAATGAAATCACTATTCTTATATAAAATCACAAAATGACAAAAATTGTGTGGGTGAAAATCACCCGGTGTTACTGTTCCAGGATTAATTTTGTCTTGTTTTACACTTTGGTAACATTACAGTTTGGACAGCCATGGCATGGTAGTTCCAAAACTTTGCTTGTGTTTGGATGGTTGCCGGTTCGTTTCAGAGAGTCAACAAATCATGACTGAAGTGCCCTTCAGCAAGGTACCTAATCTTTAACTGCTACCCAGGTCCCACCATGATGAGCATGTGTGCTCACTGCTGCCCCCTAGTGTGTGTTCACTAATGTGTTTAAATGTGTGTTTCACTGCACGCTTTGGGTTAAATGCAGAGGAAAAGATTCTAAGTGTGTAAAAGCGCAGTGGTGGAAAAAAAAACTGAACTGACAGAAAAGAAAGTTATAAATAGATTATAAATTATAAACATAAATAGGCAAAAGGTAGAAAACCAGTGACAGAATCATGGGTAACCAAGACTCAGTCATGCATGTGTGCTCTGATCTAACAGACAAGCTACTGTAACTCAAACTGCTTAAGAATGCAATGCTGGTTATGATACAAAGGTATCAGAATACACAGCACGTTACAGTTTGTTGGAATGTAATCCTAATATTTTGCCTGATCTGTCATGTATCAGTGTTGAAGAATTGACATTGTCATGATCATCGTTTATATATCTGTAAAACTCCATAAATAATATACATGAAAGGTGAAATCAAACGTCGAGAAGCCTACAACTATGCAAATGTGCATACATCTTTTTTTATTTCGAAGAATTTATCAACATTATTTAATCAAAGCTGCATTTGCATATATTACGGCTACATTCACATATGAAGCAAAACCCATTTGCAATTCAAATAAGCATTTCTAATTATATTGTATGATAATAATATGGACAAATCTGGTCCCTGCAGTGGGTTTAATAGATACTTCCAGACAAACCAAACCTGCCAAATAATCACTGACATCCTTCACGAGCCAATATGGAAGTGTTGATGTGGCCAATGTGAAACACAGATGGGGCCACTTATGACAAAGAGCTTAAAAACAAAGTCAAAGTCAAAAGACATGCTGCATTTTCTTTCCAAGCAAAGGGTGTATTTAGTATTAATTTACAATTATTCATGAGCAATGATTAGTATCTTACCTGATAATGCATGAGCGTGTTGAGTCTCTTCCAATCATTCTCAATCTTGGTAGTGATATCTTCATCCTGCAGGACCACTCGTGCCAGCCGGCCTTGACGCCACTCTGAAAACAAAACCCACACATTCAAACATTAAAAAATGCTAATGAACTTGCAGACGACTAATTAGACAGGTGCTGAAAAAGAATGATCATTGATTTTCCTCTCTGTCGAACGGTCCTTATTAGACCCTGCCTGCCAGATGCACAGATGATGGTTGTAAATAGAGCCAGAGCAGCGCCAATTCCAGGTCCAAAAACCCCACAATGGAAGCGGCCGTTCAGAGCAAAGTGTTGGAAGGCTGATTTGCACCACTGTTGGGGGGCCTTTTGTGTTATATGAATGTGAAAAGTGTGGATGCCAGAAATAAGACAGAGAGTCCGGTCAGTCATATATCGACAAAACAAGGATACATCATTTATTCCACTGTGTAAAACCTAGTAAAATGTTCTCAGGACGTCTCTGTCTCTTGACCCCTATGATTTAAGTCGATGACCATCAATTTACACAGCAAGGCCCGTATAAATAATGTTCTTAACAACGTTACGGACCATGATTAGCTCAGGCAAGACTGTCTACAAACATGGCTAGTGTTTATTTGTGTGCACATGTACTACATTTACATTTAGTAAGTTAAGTGTCCTTCTCTTTTCCCAACAGGCCCAATTGTGACAATTGTGAGGCTTGATGTTAACCAGTATGTTAACCACAAGGCTATATGTGTACGAGCTTGTTCTATGCCAATCATGGACAATTTTACTAGACACTAACAAAACTTAAAAATAATGATGATTGGTAGCTCTTGATTAACAGAATAAAGAAAAAATAAAATCGGTCCCAAAAGTTGTTGTTGAGTGATAACAGGTAGGTGGCAGTAGTATCTGATACATGGCTAACTATAATTCATTATCACTTGAAAAGTGGCACAGGAAAGTGATGGCTGTTCCATCAGGGAATGATTAGTCCGAGCTGAGATTACCATAGCCATCTATAGACAAGAGTCAATGAAAGTAATCTAACCCTGATCACCATTTATAAGAAATACAATCTAGTCTTTTGCGTCAATTAAAAAAAAAGAAGCCAACCGTAAAAACTATGTTTAGAAGATACAGACCTCACTGACACCATGGCATTAGCTAACGTGTTTTATTTGCAACACTGTAGGTCACTTACAGGTTAGTAGCCATTGTGATATGGTCACAAATTAGCAATAGGCAATAGTGCTTAGAGAACTCTGCTTGTGATTGGAAGATCACTGGGTCACTTCAGAGTCGATAGGTCACGACTGAAGTGCATTTGAGCAAGGCACCGAACCCTTAACTGCTCCCTGTACACCGTGGTCAGGGCTGCCCACTGCGTCTGGCATATGTGCTCCCTACTGCAACCTGGTGTGTGTTCATTAGTGTGTGTAAGTGTGTGTTTCACTGCACTGATTGGTTTAAATGCGGACAAATAATTCCTCAGTGTGTAAAATATTCTTAATCTAAAATTCTTTAGGGTTTAACTGTACAGGATAAGTATTAAGTATCTATCGTTTATTAATATTATTAAAATCAAGTACATTTCTATCTATAATAGGTCATCTATAATAGGTCTATGGGCTCCACAAAACATGTCCATGAAGTTCTTTGCCCAAAATCACTCTCACATAAAAAGATTTTCTCTAGATTCACATATTCCCAGGCTGTTTTGAGCTATGTCACTTATGCTAATAAGCTCTTCCATACTGCTTAAAACACTAAAGTGTTGGGAAAACACACACACAGACACACGCACACACACAATCTTTGCATAATATGTCCCATTTGACAAGAACATCGCCTCAAACTAACTTTACAGAATCCACAAATAGCAGTTGAAAACCCTTTTGAGCAAACCAAAGGCAACAGCTGCAAATTCTCCCTTTAAATGACAATGAAGAAACACAGAGAAAAACCTGACTCAACGGGGACCTCTATCTGCCATGACGGCACAGTGGAAAACCACACATACATTTACATTTTCAATACAAATGCATGTTAACTTACAATTATGACGGAACATGATTTTTTTTTTAAAGCAAGTAAGAGTTAAGGGCCTTGCTCAGATGCTCAAAAGTGGCTATTTTGGCATGATAAGGCTTGAACTGGCAACATTAGGATCATTAGTCCAGTACTTTAACCACTAAGCTACAATTGGCCCTTTAAACTAGCAAAAAAAAAGATTCATTATAGTCCATGAGTCGATATACGTGTTACTGAACTAGCATTCGGCTTTATAAAAAGAGTAACCCATGATGTAACCCACCTAAGTCCATGTCGACAGCTCGGGGTCGCTGAGAGTACGGCATGTTCTTATAAACGGCATCCAGGATCTTTTCCTTGACTTGGGTGATTGTATCACAGTTCAGAACCTTCACAGCAATCTCCGGACTGTTCTCGTTATCTGGATTCACGCAGTTCAAAATCTATGAGAGCGAATGGGACAAACAACAGGAGTGAGAATGATGAGGTTGAGCCTAATGAAGCACAATCAGATGAAGCTGGTTCAGCTTGGTGGGGTGTGGGGTACATAGCAAGGTTGGGCACCTGGACATTGGCTGGTACCAGAAATCTAGAGTGCTCAATTTTAGTTTTAGTTTGATATTAGTGCTTAGTGAACAGTCTGTATGAGCACAACACACACACACAGACACACACACACACACACAAATACAATCCAAAACAAACAATGTACACCGATCACAAGCTCAGTTCTCCAACCAGGCCCGGGTTCCCCAACTCAAATACTATCAAATATCCACACATTTGTTCAGATATTTGTTCAAATATGGGATTCTCTTATGTCCAAGGCTGTAAATGTCATCTAACTGATCATCTACATGATAACCTGCTGACCTTAGACCTCTGTGGAAAGTTTTGCTTCCCATTTGTTCTCAGTTGTTTTGATTAGGAGTCACTACAGCATCTCATGCTCCATATTATTCATTATGACTGCTTCCTTTTCTCGCACCCCCACCCTTCTCCCAACCCATTTATCCAAGACTGGAACCATCAGTACAAGTTACTGGTTTAGGCATCCTAGTGGCTAGATTCCTTCAGTACAATTCAGCATCTAAAACAATCCAATTTGCATGTGTTTGGTCAGGTGCATTCCTGTTTAACCCACAGACACATACAAATGAAATACCAACCAGATATTATATGTGACCATACAAGAATAAAACCCCCCACCATACTATGCTTCCATATTTTTGAGGTGGAATACTAACCAGTGTCTTGTACTCAATTTGTTGGCGTATGAGTTTGTCTTCACTGAGAGAGTAGCGGGCCTCCCCTGTGATGGCATCTATAGGGCCTTTCTCCATCTGCTGCTTTATAGCACAATAAAGCATGAACAATGGCTCCCCTGCACACTCCTGCAGTGAGATGGAGATTACAGAGACAACATGAATGCATATAAAAAAAACTTGCTTATGAATGAAGGTCTACATCGAAATTTAAAGCTAATTCCAAACAAGCATCCAAGTCATTTCCGTCATTCCACCTTTCATCATAAGGTATTAATTTACCTTCCCATTACATCCACATAACGTCGTATACATGGTTTTTCACCATAATTTAGCCGGACATCCCATATCGAAATTATAGGCATTGATGAAAATGAAATGTAATCCCTGATGTGACTTCCACTATTTGATAGGAGAGTTTTATAATTACAGACAATGCTGGCTGATCATGAAGCATGACGATAGCTGATTTCACAGATATCACTAGACACATGTCGGACGTTTGTGTGAAGGTCATGATCATGTTCATGTTATTGTAGTACATTTGTATTCTATTCTATAGCTGAAATATCTACACTGTAAGAAGGGGAGCTTTCAGAGACCATTTATCCCATCATCAGTTAGACTTTATAACTTAATGTATTCTCTTTTCATACGTGACTTTACCTTTACTGCCATCTTTATACATACAGGGCACCCTAAACATATTCTTTTTCTGCAACAAGAATAATGCATATTGTGTATGCATCACACGGATATAGTGTCTATTAAGTGATATCCACTTAATCCAGATAATATCTGTTTTTTATGTCTAGTGTGTTTTATTCTTAATCTATTCTTCCCTGTATGTGAGCCGGTGTAACGCATAAACGTCCCCTAGTTAGATGAATAAAGTTTATTCGATCCTATCCTATACATATTACCGTACAACACAAAGTTTTAATGCAAATTCAATTAGCGCACATTACAATCGTTTTTAGATTCATAGATTGAAGACTCATAGATTTACGACTTTTTATATTACCTTCAAGAACTTCTGAAGAAGAAAAGCAAACCAGTTGGTCAGCATCTTCTCAGCTACAGACTCAGTCCTGGAACACAAACATTGGCATTTCGATTCAATTAATTGTCATACATAGCACATATAAGATACAACATATCTTAATTATAGCAACGATTCAATACTCTATGTGCTATGGGAGGCACCCAACCGATTTGGGCATGAATCCATCCTTACAGTTCTTGTATACCCATACATGCTAATAGTTTTTGGGATGGATGGAACGCATGATGTTGGTCAGCATGCCACATGGCTAGAAATTTCTGAAATGGGCACGAGGAAGATTTCCAAGTAGTAACCTGACCAACATCAGTACCCTGCTGTACAAATCCTGTAACTGAAAGGGCACAAAGTCTTGCAAGAATAATTCTCAGAATAGCTGGTGCTAGTGGCTGGATCACATTGAGGGCACTGGAACGCCAAAAAGCTCGACCCCCAAACCCCAATCATCCAATAATCAAATAGAAGCAAAATATTTACACATAAACATTCTGTGCTGAGAAAAAAAATCAACTGACTCCAATCTTTAAAGTTTAACTTACTATCAGGCAATTAGGCAAAATACAAATTAGTGTCTGGTGGTATTCAAGTCACACCAGTCATCCTCTATGAAGTGGACTACACAAGAAATTCAGCTATTCAAGTGAGATTCTAAACCGTAAGGGAGTGTTCGAAGAGAACTTCAAACTGTGTGGGGAGAAGTGAGTAATGGTTTATCACTTCACAGGAAGTTGACAATAAAAGTTTTCACATCAATCATTGTGAGTCTGGTGGGTTGAGACAGCTGGCGCATTATTTGTGAACACCAAATGGTGCAAGAAGGATGTCGGACTGAAAAATGAGCTATGAGCTATGTTTCAACCATCGCCAAACATGCAACAAAATCCACCGGAAAACTAATTTAGCTAATGAACTTGTTCGTAGCTAATTGAGACCAATTTAAGAGGAAAGTAAACACGGCAGAAACCTGACGTAAGCCTGTTCTTACTCCCATACTGTTTTTACTCCCACATTACATACAGTAAATGATATATGGATGCAATTCTACGTATATTTTGTACAATGCACTTTTTTCCACACTAGGTTGTAAGACACTAGGTCATAATCTGTGAGACAACCTTAACATCCATGCTCCCTCCTGCAGCAGTGAGAGACAACCCATCATAACCTTATCAAGTCCCACTCGGCCCATCTAGCTGCTGTCAGTAATGCACATGGTGGTTAATATAGATATTAGCTGCTGATCTTAATGATTTCTTAATTTCACTTCACAATTAAGCTTCCAACACAGACCATCTATTTTGTTTTGTCTCTGTTGACGCTTGTATATGTATTTAGGAGGAACACACACTTGTTCCTTGTGGTCTCATATAAAATATAACTTAATATATGACGGCCATTTCCACAACTCCTATTCAACTGAATCTTAAAAAGTAAGAATGGAAAAATATTTTAGCTAAAAAGAGGTAAAGCTCCAAGAATTACTTTATTCTAATGCATTAGCTTTCTTATATTTCCCAAACATTTTTTCATAGGTGGCTTTGATCCCTTTTAGTAACATGCGTACACTGGCGTCATGAACACACACTCCACCACACAAACACTGACATAAAAGACACGCTTTCAGAAGCCGATCTTAATGGGAGCTATTCGCACAGTTAAATGAGTTTGTCTCATCCTTAAGAAGCAAAGCAATAAAGTCTTTTGTGAATCATCCCACTTCTACCCTCTTGTATTGCCTCTCTGTGGTTGAATGTCTCAAAGAAAGTCTCTTTATTTCGGACTCTTTTTGCCGGCTTTTAATTGAGTATCATTAATGAACATCAGGGTTTCATTAGCCAATTACACAATGCGGGTGCGTCTGTGTTTATGGGGTAAAGGAATGCTTCTGTACAGGGGTGACATGCAGAACAATGTTTCTTGCTAATGGCTCGTTCCAAGCTGCTTTGGATGGATGAAAATCTCATTATGAAAAAAAAATAAACCTCACACAGGCACAAATGCGCACACGCACACGCACACACACACACACACACACACACACACACACACACACACACACACACACACATTCAAGCAGCATGAACAGCGGGAGTGAGAAAGAGCCTGAAGCTATTGGAGCGGTTCCATTTTTAGTCGCCGTTCCCTTCAGATTCAGATATTTATGTGCCAGGACGGCAGGAAAGAGAGAGAGACCAAGGTGGAGGGAGAAGAGCATGCATTTGAGATTCAGGAAAACATTTTACACGCTGAGCTGACAGGATGACTCCCGAAGCAACGAGCTGAAGCTACACAGATGTTATGAGGAAATAATGGATTGCAAATGCCACGCTTTATCAAACAGCTATGTTTGTAGTAGCACAACTAAAAAAAACGGCCAGGATGAAATGGCTGTCGAAAGCATGTAACACAAATATTTCAACACCCATCCTAGTTATTGAGCTCAGGTGATTCACTCACACACATTGACATCATCATAACTTCGCAGCTAATGCAGTTCCCTTGAACCAGCATGATGTACTCGAATCACTACAACAATGTTTGGTGTGCTGACACTCTATTGGCCGCAACAGAGCCCCAACCTCAAGCCTACTAAAAACACAGAAACAACAAAAGGAATAATGTTAGTCTAATAGGTGTTTAACTTAACAGATGCCCTACAGTGAAGAAATCCACACAGACACACTCCAAAAAGTTCTGGAAGGTCTTTACAAGAGGACTGATCCTAGAACCTGACATTAACCCTACTGAAAACTAAAATGAACAGGAACACCCATATTTGGACAGGCCTTCAAAGCAAATGGTTTGAGATTGAGCTTCTAGAGTCACACAAGTCTATCCAGAACCATGACGTCAACTTCACTGATAAACCAAACTGAGCCAGATCTTCTCAATATATTACAGATCTGATAGAAGTTTTTTTGTTTGTCTTAAGGTAAAAATTCATACAGACACGTTCTGAATTCTGCTGGAATGTCTTTGGACAAGAGCTTAGGCTTCTAGAGTCACAATGGCCTACACAACACTACACAACGACATCAATCCTAGTAAATGTCCAACACCAGCCAGTTGTGCAGTGCATCCCCTCGGAAATACTTTTGACTAAGAAAAGGAGTTCTCCAAAACTGTCGATGAAGTTGCCTTAAAAGCTCTTAATTGGGAAGATTCTGACTCCAATGGTCAGCCAATGTTGGGGCATTGAGCCTTTCTGCTCCAAGGGAGCCTTATAATGACTGACCAAACGTTGAAACGATGAATATGAAGAAACGTAATCTTGCTGTAGTGTACTTGAGTACGTGCTGCAACATAGACATTCTTTTTTTCTCTTTAGAACATCCTTATAAGAGCTTAAACAGCTGAATAAATATGCCAATGTTACACTTAATTTTGGAAAGATCCTGCATAGTTTCAGACTTTCAGTGAGAACTGGACCCTAGTTAGGTTAGGTTCTGATCTCAGGCTTACGTGTGGCTGATTGGCCATTAAAAACCAATCCACATGGCTTCCGATACACTGAAGTGTGAATCTTATCGGAAACTTTAATTACAGCACAGAGCATATTACACACTATATATAGAAAACAAGAGCACCACTAGAGATAAGTTTAGTCTCAATGTTTGTTAAACCAGGTTTAAATGCAAGTGGGTCGGCTGAGAAAAAAAAAGATAATTATGCAATCTGGTGACATTGTGCAAAATTCATCTCATTTGTAGGCAACTGCCTTGAGGGTGCCTTAGACATACATATTTTCTCTTGTATAAAAATAATTGCTTTTTGTTCTGATTTCAAGGAAATGCTGTGCAATTATATGTTATTAAAATCAGTCTTGCCTTAAGCAGTAAATACTACTGGCATGAAAAATGTAAGAAAAAAAAATACACCTAACAATAACACCTAATAATGCTGTAAAATCACTTTATATGCTTAGGTCAAAGGAAAGGTCAGTATTTTTCAAGCAGAAGCATGTTAATTCTAGTCTTATTGTCAAGTCTAGTCTTTTTTCAGCAGCATTCTTATTTCATGTCCAAGTTAATTGTCTAGCACATTTACAGACTACATATATGAGCTGCGAAGGGCAGTTAAAGTCTGCAAATAAAGCAATTGACTAATAATTAAAAGGTTGCTAATCCAGGCTGCTGCTTACTGGCCTCGTAGCATGGCGTAATATATTGACGTAATACATAGGGCAACCATGGGGTGGTGGTTAAAGAACTGGGCTGACCAATGGCAAGTTTCGTCTTAAAAACAACTTGGTTTGATTGAGTTTTATGGGAACATAAATGGAGCTAGATTTCTTATAAAGCATTTCCAACCCAAAACGGTGTGTTAATTTTTAACAGTATAAAAGTGTTTATACTTTTATACTTATTTGTATAAAACTGTATTTTAACTGTATTTTATACTTATACAGTTAAAGTATAAAAGTGTTTATACTTTAACTTTTTAAAATAAAATGGAACATTGACTCAATTAAAATAATGACACTCTGTCAAACAAAAACTAACAATATAGGCTTAAAACCAAATCCAGAATAGTCCATATACGCTTGTATGGACTACACTGAGATATCAAAGTTGTGTCTCAGGTAGGATTTTCTTCTTTGAGCATCTTACAGTATTTGGCAAATCGGATTTATAAGTTATGTGTCATAAATCAGGTCTTAAGATTATTTAATAAAGCCAAGAGGATGACATACGATCATGTCAGAAAGCATTAAGCAGCAATATCTGAGACAGACATAGAGGCAGGATAGCAAAGAGTCAAATAAAAGAAGGTTTGCAGCTGTTTTGTTTCAGCTCACTGCTAAAACCAGGACATTTGGACTGGGAGATAAGTGGCAAGTACATAAAACCCAGAAACATGTTGAATTAATCATCTTTGAAATTCCAAAATTTGAATTTGAATCTGAAATGAATCGTCTTTGAGTTCTACTGACTGATGGATGGCATCAACACTGAAAGATTACTAGATAATGCTCTGTTATATAATTAGATTATAATTATATAATTATAACTAATAATGAACAAGATTTTTCTAAATACCCAGTAAAGTCTGTGTTCTTTGAGATATTTTATTATTGTGCATGCATGCATATATCCATAGTGACCATAATGCATCAACAGAGACACAAAAGAATAAATAAAAGCAAAGAAAGAAAAAAATGGAAAGGTTTGCATTACCAAGGCAACCATGTGGAAGAAGTAGCTCAGTGGTTATGACACAACTAGTAATCCAAAGGTCACTGGTTCAAGCCCCACCTTTGCTGGGTTGCTGTTGTTGGGCCTTATAGCAAGGTCCTTCACTATCAATTGCTCAAACTGTAAACTGTAATGTAAGTTGCTTAGGATCGTTTAAAAAGTAACTCAGAATGTTAATGCACTAGCACACCATTTACATCTCCAATGTGACTTGTCCAATGTGACTTTCACTGTTACAAAACACAGTCTAAGCAAAAGGGGGTTAAATCCCTCGCTAATTGCCTAACAGCAGGAACCTGGAGCAATGTTACGTTCTATGTAGCGTTCAGTAGTCCAGGACATTAACTGGTAGACTATGGCTTGCCACCACTGTAGAGTGTTGGAACTCATTGATTTCAGTTGGGCCATACACACATACACATTTGGCCTTGTTTAAGGGCGAGAAAGAGAATCTGGGATTTGCTTACTCCCGTTAATACAGTGTGACTTTTCCGGGACCGGTACGTTCTTTGCAATAGATTTTAAAGAGTAAGAGTGTAACATAAAGCCCAAGCTGGTTCGCCAGATGAGAAAAGGATTGAACTGGGAAATAAACAGTAAAACTCTTTCCTCCCTAAATAAATAAACAAATTAATTCTTTAAAACTTAACAAGCCAAATATGAGAAAAAAAAGAGACAACTTAATGTTGTTAATGATAAATATAGAAAAATAGATAAAAAATAGTTGCTTTTGCATATTTAATGAAGCTGTAGAACAGAAACAATAAATGACACCGACAGCAACACAGCATCCTCGTCTACGAAAGAATCAACATATGAGAAAAAACAGAATGACTTGTAACACAAAAGAAAGACTCAAACTAGTCTTTTTTTGTATTTTCTGTGAATTATGTTTTGTTCATTGCATTTATAGTATGTTGGTCCAACAGACTATGTAGAACAACACACCCTTTGTAGTACCTTAACCAGATAGTCACAAGATACTGCTTTATGTCCACTGAATTTTCGACATGACGATGGCAACAGTTATCAATCTTTAATTCTCTTTAATTATCATCAGTTTATTTGTGGACCCACATGACAGTATTATTGTTACGGTATAGTGATCTTACTAAGGGGAAACATTAAAATATCCATGATGATGAACATCTGTGGATTTTCAATTGATGTGGTGGTGAATTAGTTGGAGCTTCATCATCTTGTTCTGTTCTGTAGGATCCATATCAACAATCCCATTTAAATCGTTTTTGTCGCTTTCCTCTCCACACAAGTGTCATGAATTAAAAAATCCCAACAACCATTAATGTCTCATTAATAAATCAATTAGTAACCATTTGGATCCACTATCCGTGCACTTTTTTAGCTCTCACAGATCATGGTTTAACACAGACTTCGATCTAATCAGATTAAGATATGCTAGTTTGACCTGTAACATAATCGGTGGATGCATGGTTTAAAATGGATCTGAATTATATTAAGAAACTCCCTGTATGCAAAAATGGAATAAGACCCTTTCTAGTGGTCCATAGATTACATATCCATATATATTACACATGAACTAAATATAAACTGTATTTATTATTCATGACTATGATAACCAGAAGTCTCTCAGTACAAGTTTGAATATTGTGTGGATGATAAGAATAATAATAATATTCTGCATCGAACCTGCGTAACAGAAGTTTTGGGTGGTTTTTACTCTCCAGGTTCTTGTCGATGAGGTCGGACAGCAAGTGTTTAAGCACATCCGTGGCGTACTCCAGTCTCCCTTGCAGCGCAGTCATGATGAGAGAAGCCACATTGCCACGATCCCTCATTGAGAAGGAACGCTGTAGCTCCAACGTACGAATAAAAGTCAACAGAAACACCTTGTTGTTGATCAGCTGTGCAAAAAGCTTCAGGGCCTTCTCTACATTCTGCTGCCCATTGCCAGACACCTGCAAAACACACATTTGGACAATGTTCTAGCTTGTAATTAAACGTTTTTATACTTAAATTATATTAATGTTTATTTACTTAAATATGCACAGAATTAATTTGTTGTTGCCATTGTATTTCTATTAAAGGGAATTACGTAGAACCAGACTCGACTAGAACATCCGGCAACTTAATGTGCTAATGGAATGTAAGAAATGTTAATGAAATAAAATAGTAATCCAGGTACAAGGCTGCCTATTACATGCCTGGATATAAACAATTCATATGCAAATATGCATCAAAGTATCTTGTGAGCTTTATACACCATCTCTAATCATAGTTTGAGTTTGATCAAGGAATGCTTGTGTATGTTTTATCTGCAAATCAATACGTGTATTTGTAAAAATAAGTATATTATAATTGATATTCCATGTCTGCATCATATCCAGTTCATCAGTTTGATTTTTGTCTGGTTGGAGTTTGATTGTTCTGGGCAGTGATGGCTTAAGGCCAATTTATACCAAATTATAAAAAAATGACTTTGTCACCATGTAACGGCCCTGTGCTGACACAGAACCTGCCTCCACAGAACCTTTGTGTTGCCAAAAATGCACCTCCAAAGAGTTGTAACTATGCATCGAAATGCTGTGGACCGTAAGTCGCACAGACATGCGGGTGCACTATAGCAATCAAAACAATACAGCTTGCTCTCTGCATATGATGGTGCCTTGAGATTCAGATCCAGCATTTAAAAGTGTTCACATTGCAAAGCATTCAATATTGATCATCTAAGAATGACAACAATGGCCTTTCTTACATGTGGCATTCCTGGAGGATAAACACAAATAACAGAATCCTTAGACTCTCGCTGCCCTCTGTCATTATGGCAGTGAATTACGTTGCAGTGCATACGACCTCGATGCTGTGGTTTCTTCTTGGCATTATGATGGAAACCGGTTTACCCGCTGAGGCTGCAGTTCCAATACAGCTGCATATAAGGACTACCAAAGAAGGATGATGGGCCCTGTTGAGTTTGGCTTTTCTCGAGATTTCTTCTTGATCTTCTGTATCTATTGGTCCTGGATTTTGTAAAGTTGCTTTGAGACAATGTCTATTGTAAAAAGCCTATATAAATAAGGTTGACTTGACTTAACTGAAGTATAATAGGAAAATAACACAGTTAAGGTGATGGTGGTGACTTGCATCTTGCACCTGACCAACCTAAACCCTCAATTGCCCTCCCTCCCCCCACCAAATTGTAAGTCAATTTGTATAAAGGCGTCTGCTAAATGCTTAAAATGTAAATATTCATGTCTGGTGGGTTTCCCCTAGCTGCTCTGGTTTCCTCCCACACTCCAATGACATGTAGTCCTGCTAGTCATGTATTTGTGCCATGTGACTGACTGGTGACTGATTTTTTTTCTGCCTTCAGCCTAGTGAACTGTAACCAATACAGTGGTGGTGGAACAGACAATGAAACACATCTGGATGTAAAAACGTTAACTTTCTGTTGACACAGTTCATGAATTCAGTTGGCAGGAAATGAAATGGAATGACTAGATAAAGACATTAAAGAAACATTTTCTATCTACAGACTTCTACACAGTTGAGCATTTGCTACTCCATTACTTCTGATAAGATTGCCGATGGGTGAAATTCAGTAGGCCTGAATGTGTTCATGCCTTTCTAACCATGCCAGTGTTTTGTCTGAACAAAGACGGCGAGTTGTAGGTAGATAGACATTGTGGATAGACATTGCTGGTAGGTTCGATCATGTGTGGGTGGCTGTATGTGTAGTGTGCAATAAACGCACTTTTGTGTACTTTTCATATCTTACTGATTTCGGCAGGTAATATCTACAACCTACAACCTTTATTTAAAAATTATTTAAAAGTTCATACAGAGCAGTAAAAGCAAACATCTAGGAATTGTTAATACTCTCTAACCTTTATCTAAGTGAAAAATACTAAGAAACAAAACTGATAAAAGTATAAATGTAACTAAGTAAAAAAAAAAACTAAATAAAAACAGAATATTTTGTCTGCAATACACTTGTTTTGCCTCTTTTATTTTATTAATTTTATTCAGAATTCTTAATAGACCTCCATTCACAATTGTAAACCTGCGATACATTCCAAAATAGATAAGATGCGATTGATTTAAACTAGTTATTAGATAAGAAACAAGCATAATATTACTATTAATAAAACACTATTATTAAAATAAAATAAGAAGATAAATACCAGGTGCAATAAACCTGTCAGGTTTCTTTTTCATAGGTTTAACTGTTTTTTTTTTGGTTGATTCATCATGTATCCACAAAAAGCTAAAGTAGCTGCGGTCCATAATACCTGCACTGCAATAAAAGTAATTAGTTATAATTATTTTAACAACTAGTCCTCAAACTCTCTCACTTAGGTGTCCTAATCTCGAATACTAAGACTGCAGTACAACAGTTTGTCCTCAGTGCAGCTTGATAATATGTTTTGTGTGGAGTCTAACAAACCTCCAGCTCTCTGAGAACAGGGTGATCCTCAATGCCAGGGAAGAGCACCCTCATTGCATAGGTACGATAGTCCAGGTGAGGGATTCCGGCTCTGTCCAGATCACTAGTCAACTCATTAATGTCTGTCTGCAGCTCAGCAAAGGCTTTAAAGAAAGAAAGAAACAAAAAACATTTATACTTGGACTGTAATGGTTGTCGTCGTCATTTGTGCAGCACCAGTACTGAAACAACTACACAACATTTCTTCAGTGATTGCAAATAGCATGTATGAATGGACAAATTGTAAATGTTGGAATTCAGTGTAGCCAGCTCAAAGCTGATAGTTCCAGGTCAGCAGAATAAAAGTCACTATTAAGTTGCACAAATGGATTTACTTGCAAGTTCAATGTTGTCCGTGAAGTTTTAGAGTTTTTGGTAGTAGATAGTCGAAACATTAGCTCTTGTGCCACCTTGTCCCGTTATTTTGAAGAGTATAATGCTACCAGCATAAGCACACTGCAGAAACACGATGTCTAAGTAGTGTTGCTCGAATAACTTGACTTATAAGGCAATGACTTTATCCCAATCCATGCAGTGAAACACTAATACTAGGGGGCACACATACATAGTGCAGTGGGCAGCCCTAGCCATGGCACCAGGGGAGCAGTTCAAATAGCTTTTCTTAAAAGAACTTCAGACATGACCATTTAACTCTCAGAATTGAACCGGTAAACCTTCCGATCACAAGCCCAGTTCTCTAACCACCAGGCCACAGCGGTCCTGATAACTTAATAAAACTTGAGACATAACAGAATAGAAATAGACTAGCAAGGCAGCTTATGTTTCAGAACACAGCCACAAATTATGTAAAATATTTCTTTTATTAAGCCCAATATGCCAACCAAGCATATGGTGCCAGTGACGTCTCCCAAATGAGGTAACACCAGTGTCCTCTGCTGCCTCAAGTAATTATCTATTCTTCATACATGTCAAACCAATGTAATGAATTATGAATGTTATTAACAATTCAGTGAAGAATCATTACATTCCTACTGGCTGGATACAAGATGCTGTTGTCTAGGAGTCGGATGGGGCTGATACTTAAAATCTAACTATTATCCTTTCCACAAGTTTGAGACCCTTTGCTAAAATAAGCCCAGGTCTCTGAAACGTTAGTATAGCATTTCCCCCACAGTATTTGTATTAAAATGCAAAAATAAAAATCTGTGCGTACATACACCTGCATGCTTTCTGTGAACACAGGGGTGAACACACATACATTTAAAACAAATTGTCCGAGCGCTGTAGCTTGTGTCCCCTGACGCTGGAGATCTGAGTTGAAGCCACTTTAATTGGGTCCATTCTGACAAAGCAGCACTCTACCCACAGGGAGTCCTTCCTTCTCTTTCTCTCTCTCTCTCTCTTATAGTACCATTCTCAATTATGTTCCATTCTATGTCAAGTTCTCTCTCCCCATGACACAATTACATACACACTGAAAATAAAAGAAAAAGGGAATATATCCAAGAACACCACGATGCCATTTTCACCACAATCCCTCGGCCAGAATGTACACACTCTCTGCTGACCTGGAGATGAAAGTCCACTTTATGACAAACGTCTTGTGCATGTACTACATCAGACATGGATGAGAGCTCAATGTGTGACATTAAGCCACATCATTAACCACAGAAGACTACAGTAATCAGGGTGAAATTGAGCATCTAAAAATAGTTCAGTGTAGCATGATTCAGAAGAACATTATCAATGAACGCTTAAAAAAGAAACCATGTGCAAAGAAAAAAAATCTGTCTGTCTGTCAGTCTGCCTGTGTCTTTCTGTCTGTCTGTCTGTGTCTTTCTGTCTGTCTGTCTGTGTCTTTCTGTCTGTCAGTCTGTCTGTGTATTTCTGTCTGTCAATCTGTCTGTGTCTTTCTGTCTGTCTGTCTGTGTCTTTCTGTCTGTCAGTCTGTCTGTGTCTTTCTGTCTGTCTGTGTCTTTCTGTCTGTCTGTCTGTGTCTTTCTGTCTGTCAGTCTGTCTGTGTCTTTCTGTCTGTCTGTCTGTGTCTTTCTGTCTGTCAGTCTGTCTGTGTCTTTCTGTCTGTCTGTGT
>JAOUQU010038487.1:0-17454 GCA_028566735.1 Ammoglanis amapaensis
GTGTGTGTGTGTGTGTGTGTGTGTGTGTGTGTGTGTGTGTGTGTGTGTGTGTGTGTGTGTGTGTGTGTGTTACCTGTCTTGCTTTAATTCGTTTTTAAAAAATGAGACTCATCATTTTCATGCTAATTAATACAGACGTGAACCGCCTGGCATTGGCGCTCCTGTGAGCTGCTGATTCCAGACTTTTCTTTCTGATTACAAGTCATGGTGATGATGCAGCAGCTACACTAATAGTTGAGGGACGGAGGGTTGGATGGGGACATCCATCCGACCATCCGTACGGCCGTCTGTCCATCCATTATCCATCATCCATACATCCAACATCCAACCATCCATCCATCATATATTCATCATCAATCCATCCATCATCCATCATTAAATCCATTATCTATCCATCATCCATCCATCAATTCATACATCATCCATACATACATACATCATCCATACATCATCTATCCATCCATCCATCTATCATCTATCCATCCATCATCCATCCATCCATCCATCAATCCATCCATCTATCTAAACACCATTCAACCATCAATCCATCCATCCATCATTCAACCATCCATCATCTATCCATCCATCATACATCTATCATCCATCCATCCATCCACCCATCATCTATCGATCCATCATCCATATATCCATCCAGCATTAATCCATCATCCATCAATCAATCTATCATCTATCCATCATCAATCCATCTTTTATCCATACATCCATCCATCATCCATCTATCTATCATCTATCGATTCACCCATCATCTATCTATCATCAATCCATCCATCATCTATTCATCCATCCATCAATCCAGCCATCATTCAACCATCCATCCATTCATCATCCATCCATCCATCATCCATCCATCCCGCCACGGATGGGGACATCCGCCCATCTATCCAGTTCTGTCTGATTTAAGTGTTGAATTGTTTTTGAAACTTGAGTTAAGGTACCGGGCTAGACATCAACAGTTCGATGATGGTTCAAGTCCCACTTCCACAGAGTAACAACTGTTAGGCACCTGAGCAAAGTCTTTACCCCTAAATCATTTAAAAATAAATGCTGATCGATCGTCATTGAAAAATAATCTCATCTAATCTAATCATTTTAGGCATAAGAATCCTTTCTAAACACAAAGCGCTCCGAAAACAAGATGTGAATCAACACATCAGGTTATATAACCGGTCGATCTACAACTGGGTCCTGATTAGACTAAAGTATACCTCTCGTAGAATTACCCCCCCCCCCCCTTCCGCTCGCTGCACGGTGAGGTAGAGGTAGACGGGTCATTAGCGAGACCTGGAGGTGTGTGGACTGAATCCCGGCACAGATTCCGCACTTACCAGGCGACAAGAGCGACCGTGTAGCGCGGCATCTCGGCGCCTCACGCACCTCTTCAGTCTGACGTTCCTATCAGCTGGTCATTACCTCCACATTATTACAAGCATTAGTCAAGATGCTGAGGCTGAGGACGCTTCATCTAAGTGACGATCGCCCGGCAAAAACAGTTTAAACGCCGCACCGAGCTGGTCGTCTTTTTTATTCTTCTTCTGTTAATGCAATTTACACCCCGCAGGCCAGCAGAATTTTTTTTATTTTATTTATTTTTTTATATCACACGTTCTTATTACACATTCGTGTTGTCATGTAAGCAGTAGTTTCAAGTTGTGATACAGGCGCTATGAAGTGGCGGTGGATAATTGCAGCGGGCAGCTGTTTGATCTCGATTGTACAGTAATAATTATAATCAGGACGATTTTCGGTTCTTACACGCTTGCCTGTCGTGCGCAGAGCCGGTCCAGGTGCAATAACGGCACCCTCGCGCGCTTCAAAAACTGCGGTATTGAGCTGCGGGTTCTCCGAAAAATCACCATCGATTGTTAATAACATTTCATTAAACGTATAGACGATGGTCGGTTCAATAAAGCATCACGTCTTGTTGCAAATCTGAATACTTGGATAATTTTTTTTGTCTGTATTCTGTTCCCTCCTTCCTGATCCTTCCCTTTTCCGTGTCCCTTCACTCGTTCTCTCGTCATCACTTACGGCTTCTCGTCGCTTGCTTATTGTTTCTATATGAAATTTACATTCACGCCATTTAGGAGATGCTCAATCGGACACACAGACTTGTGTCACTTTCGGAGCATCAACAAAGCTGAAACGTGGCGCCATGCAATATACACACTTTTTGACACAACTGACCAATTAAGGGACAAGTAAATAAATAAAAATGAAACTGACAGTAGAAGACCGTTATGAGCAACCAAGCGATGACTTGCTGGCAATCTGGCTTGAACAAACGACCTTCTAAGTCTCCACTAATTTATGTTATGATGACGATCTCGATCATCTGTGTGTAAAAAGACCGAGTTCCTGATTTGCACAACTCTCGGATGCACTTTCCAACACGGCCTCCGGTCACATAAGTAACTCGTGAGAATTAGTGAAAGAAGTGGCATGTCGGATCTGAGGATTCAGCCACCTACATAAATGTAAGAGAATTATACGTCCTATATAATTTTTTTTTACAGTACGAGTCAATCATTCCAGGCTAAAGTAGACATTAGCTTCAGCCTTTCAAGTCGACGGCAGGATGGATAATCAAAATGAACAGAACTGAAATCACAGACGTGCAGCCGCTGGAAGCGAGTGACAAAGCCAGATAATGAGTCGAGGTGGAAGTGGTTTTAAAATAGTTTCTTTCTTTCTTTCAAAAATTTAAGCAAACAGACTGCATAATAAGCAAATGGAAACTATTGTATATTGATAATAGGTGTATTAAGTTTTCTTTTTTTATCAGGATTATAATGACGGGAAATTATTGCAATTATGATTTAGTGCTTCTGTCAGGACTGATAAGAAAAGTGAAGCTATGATTTTCTTAGAACGTCTTCATAAAGGTGACTGGAAGTTAATTAAATATTAAAAAAAAAATAATTAAGACGTTTAAGAACACATCTAATTTGGTTGTGCTGTTGGGTTAATAAGCAGATGAGCTCCTGAACGGGTTTCGTGATGGACGCTGCTCGTATAGGTTTTTAATCTCTGGTGTTTGTTTGGCTGATTATAAGAAGGAATGAAACACAGATGCATCGATTCACAACAGTTCTTATTATCTTAACAACATTTAATGAAATACAAGAATCATTTGATTCTAGATCTGGGTATGTTTAAAGGATTGTATTAGTTTTAATAGCATTAGAATTACACTGTGTATAAAAAGGTGTTATATAAATAAACTTGCCTCCCCTAACTGAAAGATAATGGCAGTGGGCCTAGAACCGAACCTTGTGGGTAATGAAATCTGATTGTGTTACCGGGTAACATTTAAAAGCTAACAATTGGTCCATAATAAATATTAAAGATACGACATTTAACAACCAGTTCTGTGTACAACCGGGCTTGTAATCTGAAGGTTGACGGTTCGATTCCGAGAGTCTTCAGGTTACGACTGTAATGCCCTTGTGTAATGTACCAAACTCCTTAATGCTCCCCGAGAGCTGGTTCAGTTGTGTCAGCTCGCCATCGCCCCCTAGTGTGTGTTTCAGTGCGGCTCATTAGTAGTGTAAATGTGTGTAAAAAGAACAACGGTGGAAAAGTTTTCTGGATCCACAAAATTAAAAAAAGAGCCTTGCTCAATGGTTTAATAATTGCAACCTGCCAGTGGTGGGTCTTGAACAAGAAACCTTTCAAATTCTAGTCCAATACTTCAAACACTGTAATTGGGTTCGGTTAACATTCACATCTTTAGCATTTAACAGACAACTTTATCTAAATTGACTCACTATTACACGTGTAGACAATATTTTTAGCAATTGATAGTTAAGAGCCTCGCTCAAGGGACCAACAGTTGCAGCATGGCAGTGGTGGGTCTTGAACCAGATCACGTTTTCAGCATTTAACAGATGCGTTTATCTGAAGCGACTTATGCTTTAAGTCTACACCATATCTGAGCAACTGAGAGTTCTCACTCAGGGGCCCAACGGTGGGGCTCGAACCCAGTAACCAAACCACCAAGCCATCGCCGGCCTACATTCGCCCCGACTCCTTGACACCGCACGGGTGGAAAGTTCAGAACCAGCTTCCCAAACTTAAGTCCTCCATATCTGATATCGCACTGTGGCCCCTGAGGGTTTTCAAAGGCACACAGGCAATACATTTAGTCTTGCTAATTGTCATGATGAGCGCCGAAGAGTCGACTGACCTGATTACAGCTTCAAAAACCACGTGGAACAAAAGAAAATCCCAGGAAATATTTGTTTTGCTGCCCACAGAAGCTCAAAGGACAAATATCTCTAACTTGAAGAACATAATGAGCTTATTAGCCATCTCTCTCTCTCTCTCTCTCTCTCTCTCTCTCTGTCTCTCTCTCTCAGTCTCTCTCTCTCTCTCTGTCTCTCTCTCTTTCTTTTATTTTTATTTGTTTTCATTAACGGGCATTAGACACGCGGCTAGAAATGAACATCTGCAGCGGCCACTGAGGTCCTCGTTTGAAATCCTGAACAACATCTCATTTGTTTTTTTTCATTTACCGGCCGCGGCGTACAAAACCAGCTCTGGCTACCACATCCGCCCGCCGTTTCCCGACTTTTCTGAACGTAGTAAACTGAGCACCGAGAGGTTTTTGTTCCTGTATTGCAGCCTCCAGGCTCAGGGGAAGACGGAAGCGCACAGAACACTCGAAGATCGCCGATGTTCCAGAAGCTTCTGATTCAATGAGGCTTTATTTTGAGTGGTTCTTGAGGTTAATGTTTACAACCGAATCAAGAAGACCGACGTTTCATGGACTCCTGAATAACCACGCTCGAAATATCGGTTCTATCGGTAGGTAGAGCTTTATGGTTTCGAGTTTTGAAGGACTGAGGGTTATGGGGCCGTGCTCCGGGGCCCAACAGTGGCAACGGTGGCATGGCGTGGTGGTAAGAAAACTGCCCTTGTGCTCAGAAGGTTACCGGTTTGAATCCTAGAGGCGACAGGTTAAGACTGAAGTGCCCTGGAGCAAGACCACCTAACTTCTAACCGCTTCCCGGGTGCCGTGGCAAGAACGGGACTGGCCACTGGACCCGCATGTGTGTGCTCACTGCTGCCCCCTAGTGTGCGTATTTATAGAATCTTCGCTCTTTTCGCTATATATCTGCTCCAAAAGGAATGAATTAGGAATTGCTTTAACCGTGGTGCTGTACAAATAAACTAGATTTAACTAGAGTAGTTATATACGCTATACCCCCTCCCCCTCTTCTTAATGCACCAACTCCTATAAGAATGGCAGGATTATCATCGTTTATGTGACCGTACAGTCCGTCCGGCAGGCGGAGTCGAGACTCAAACGAGGATGCACCTCCGTGTGGCTTTTCCACCGGCATGATTGCTTCACATATTTTGCCCGACATCCCTCACGTACCATCGCATCAAAAACTCGCTCCCAACTATTGAGCCAACACAACAATAAGAGCCGCACCACTGACATCACAACACCACCGCGTCTGTAATATAAATGCTCTCCTGCACACACTCCAGGGAATGAAAACCGCGCCCCCGAAGACTCACTCTTATTACCGCGTTGTGTTGAAGACACCCGGTGATGAATAAGGCAATTTAATGGCAGGCAGTGTGGTGAGGAAAAGAAAGCCAGCGCACATCCGTCTAAATAAATAAATTAGCACCGTCTCTCCGGCTTCTGATTTAATGGCTTACGAGAAAACGGTTTGTAGCCGTTCTACAGCCGCCACATACGCTCGGACCGTTGAGCAAAAATTAATCCTCCTATTAAACAAGCTGGTCCTGGTAGCCGTAATTAAATAGCTTACTAATTCAAACAGCGTTCATTAGAGACGGATAAACGTGACGTGGCCTGATGAGTAAAGAACCGGATTTGTGATCGGAAGGTTGCCGGTTTATTTCCAAACGTTGCCAGGTCAAGACTGAAGTGCCATCGAGAGAGGCTCTGAACTCTTAACTGTGCCCTGGGCGCCGTGGCTAGAATAAGGGTTGCCTATCACATCGAGCATGTCTTCTCACTGCTGCTCCCTTGTGTGTTTAAATGTGTGTTTCACTGCACGGATCGGGTTGAATGCGAAAATATAATTCACATGCGTGTGTAAAAATCACAGTGAATGGTTCTCTATGTTCTATAGAGTGATATAGTGTCTCCAGTTCAACTGGATGCATGTTTTCAGACTTTGGGAGGATACAGGAACTTCCGGGTGAAATCCGTATGCACAGAAAATTCCCACTAGGTGATTGAAACCCAGAACTTCCGTAATGTGAAGCGACAATCCTACCCACCTCCAACATGGACTAAATATGTTTGATTTAACTTAACAATAATGATAAATAATAATAATAATAATAATAATAATAATAATAATAAACAAGTTAAATTAACTGTGAATGCAAATAAACTGAAGATAAAAAATTGAATATTTGATTTTGTCTTTATCTGATTAATTTTTTACACCCAGTGACCAGATGGACCAGTGCAAGCTGCAGTGAATGAAGGTATAAACACGAAACCTAAACAATAATCATAATCATAATCATAATCATAATAATAGTAATCAGAAGCTGATTTGATTCATAATATTGAAAATAAAAATACACATTGTACATATAAATAAATAAAATGTTCCAGGCCTAATGACAGACAAGCACTGAAGTATATTTACTTTATAAAAGTTATTTTCTAACATGCTGGAACATCTTATGAACAGAACGATTAATTAAACGCTGGATTTTTTCTTTTATTATAACCCAGAAATAAAATTGTAAAAAAATTTCAGGAGCTCCATTGATACCCAGGCAGAATAAATGCATGGAGATGTTGATCTGATCCCCTGTCCGATTTCTCTTCGGGTTTACAGTTAACCAACATGGACAGTCTTCAAATTTACCGCAGCTGGCGGACGTTGTGTGACCAGGCCAGGTTTGTTTTTCCTAACCTTAAAAAATGCCAATTTATAAATTTAGATTACAGGATGTAGGAATCCGATTAAGATTAGATTGCAGTCATGTTTAGACTCCAATTCTGTTTTTGCTATTCAAGCGATTCTTAAAACATCTTAGAACCTCTAAAATCCACACCGATTGTCGATTACGTTCGATACTAGGTTAAAAAATGTATATTTATTTCCAGAGTTGTGATGGATTCGTTCTATACCGATCTGGACTGCGAAAAAAAGGATAAAAAGAAACTACCAAACATATGGAATAGTTTAAAGCATATGTGGCACAATTTGGCAATGATTGACTGCAATTGACACGCAGAAAAAAACCACCACATTAATAAATAAATCAAAATCAACACATAACAACCAACATCCATGTCGTAAAGAATCCTGAGCCACAACTTACACTCATCATTCATCCTTCCTGATACCCCACATTCTGGATCGAATCGACTTTCTTTGTAAATCTCAATTCTAATACCCCGGCGATACTTTAATTCCAACAAACAAACTAATATCTACACACAGATTAGACAGTATTGTAGTAGATCGGATTTTTACCCTTAATTTCCCTGAAGGAACAACCTAAAGGGATCAATAAAGTATCTCTCTCTCTCTCTCTCTCTCTCTCTCTCTCTCTCTCTCTCTCTCTCTCTATCTATATCTCTCTCTCTATCTATATCTATCTATCTATCTATCTATCTATCTATCTATCTATCTATATCTATCTATATCTATCTATCTAGTATTGTGTAGTTAGGTAAAATGTTTTCTGGACACTTAGGCCAGTCAATAAATAACTGTAGTCATTTAAACATCGATGCCAGACAATCTGCTTTTTTATTTATAACAAAAATGGCACCAAACTTATTTGAAGCAGATAATAATCTCTCTCTCTTTATCTATTCGTTTATCGTGTGTTTTCCCAGTTCCTGGGGTCGGACGTTAATGTTTGGAGCAGATTTTTCCGTCCGGATGCCCTTCCTGACGACAACCACCAGTAAGTGGTGGGAACTTGTGAGACTACTGGACAATTTCACATTTCCGATCGACCTAGTCTAGTGCATGTTTTTGGATTGTGAGAGGAAACCGGAGCACCCGGAGGAAACCCACACTGACACAGAAATTCCTTAGCCCGACCCGGGAATCGAACCCGGGACTTCTTGCTGTGAGGCGACAGTGCTGTAACCACTCAGTCACCGTGCCACCCATAAAGTAAATAATAACGATCAACAGATTGTAACAAGTGTCTGTCATAAATAAACTGGAGTTGATAAAGAATCTTTTCCTCATGACTAGAAGCTCAAATGAAACTTTCCCACTAGCTTGCTGTAATAAATACTATAAAGACATGTAGACGGACAGCTGGATGGATTTGGATATATGGGTAGATAGATAGACCTTGTATATGCTGCTCTTAAACTGATTTATATAGACAGACTAAGACTTACCATGGCCGAACAGTTTTTATTTTCTTTCGTTTCAACTTATTTGTTCAAATAATGTGAGCATATCAAATAAAAGGTGAAAGAAGAATTATAAATGCACACAGACCAACACTCAGACGCGAAAGCTTTCTAAACTGGACATTTTCTAAATGGTTTTAGAATGGATTTGGGACCACCAAAGCACGAGCGGTGCACGTATCGATCACGAGTAAATTAAATACAGCCTGTGGCTTTGAATAAAAAAGAAAAATCTTATTAACTACATTTAACATGTCTCGTTTCTGTCTGACCAGAGCATGTTTAATTAAAAACAGCTTTCTACATCAAAGCGAGTACATGACATATAGTCTTTGATTACAGCGAGATGCTTTAAAGAAAATCCACTTTTGAGACTTTCTTTGAGGATCCGGATCGTTGGTATGAACTCACCGTGGCCGCTCCGGAGAGACCCCGGCGAGCGATAGATGGAGATCGGACCGTGGACGTCTCGTTCCGAGTGCGTATAAGAAGTGGACGCTGGTGGATGTCCGGCGGCGTTGCCCCTGCGTTTAAGAGACGACGAGCTGGACACCAAACCGGCGATACATCCCAAGGTCAGAGACCACATCCAGATCCAGGAGGTCCATCCGAGATGGGATGTCGGCCGCCGATCCACTCTGCAGGGACGCATGACGCACGTCCGACTCGCACACAGACACTGGGTACAGACAGGGGGGCTCTCTCATGATGGAGAAAGCCCCATGCTAGGACACTCCACCACCACCACCAAGCACCAACACTCCAAAACCAGCACCACCAGCTTCTCGCTTCCTTCTCGAAGGAGATCGGAGTGATCGATGTTGGTAAACAAAAACAACAACAACAAAAAAGAAGGCTGGTCACTCGCACATGCTCCGTCAGCCCTGGGGACAATTAGGCGATCGCCCAGCCGGAAAGGGGGTCATGACCCGACCGTGGAGCCCTCACTCATGAGACAAAAGAGCCGACGACGGAAAGCAGGACCTCTGTATTCTCAGAGGGAAAAGTTTCACGTGTAGAAAACTCCGTCTCCAAGATGCGTCCGTCTTCTCGATCCCAGGCAGATGATAAGCTGCGACGACTTGCGCCTCCCGTTCATCCGTCCACCCTCCCACTCTCTTTCTCTCTCTCTCTCTCTCTCTCTCTCACTCTCTCTCTCTCTCTCAAGACATTGTTTCCCCTCTCTCGTCCCTCCTTTTTGCGATTCCTTTTTCTCCGATCTCTCGGGCTGCTTAAAATTTTTGTTCTTATTAATTTTTAGGACGGAGGCTCGACGCACTTCTCGCGGTGCCGCTCAGCAATGTGAATGCGAGCGCAGTTGTGAGAGAGTGAGAGTGGAAATGAGAAGGGAGGGTAAGCGCGAGAGAGAGAGAGAGAGAGAAGAGAGAGAGAGAGAGAGAACGAAGGAGGTTGCTTACTGAAGGATTTAGGATTGGAGGGAGGGAGGGAGGGAGAGGAGTGCAGGTGAAACAATGGAAGCGAGGGTGCATGGCACGGACTGGCGGACGAGGAAAAAAAAAACCTTGCTTTAAAATACACGAGGAGGCAGTCCATGCAAATCATAAGCGAGTGCCGAATTGCGGCAAGTTGAGGCACAGGATGAGGAAGAAGATGAGGCAGAAGACAAGTCAGAAGATGAGGCAGAAGATGAGGCAGAAGACAAGTCAGAAGACGAGGCAGAAGACGAGGTTCTCACTCTCCGAGAGGGAAAAGGAAATAATGAGATGAGGGTGAGAATGACCGACAAAGAACAATTCAAGAAATATAATTTTATTATTATTATTTTTATTATTATTACTAGTAGAATACATTGTTCCCATTCCCATATATGTGCTCGTTTCATGGACATGTGGATTACAGAATTTACAGACAAAAGTAAGTGAACCCTGGACCAGGACTTAAAGTACAGTACTGGGCTAAAGATCAGAAGGTCGTCAGTTCAAGCAGCACAAACATCAATTTGCTACTGTTGGGCTCCTGAGTTGCATAAAATGATGTTTAATTGCAGTCGAAATAATAATAATAATAATATTAATAATAATAATAATAATAATAATAATAATAATAATAATAATATAAATAATAATAATACTTTTTATTTAGAAAAAAAAGATGCTTTATAATTTCAATAAAACACCAGCATCGTATAGAACGTACCAAACAATTAAAATACAAAACAAAACAACAGATAGTAAAATGTTTGTAAATCAAGTGTTAATAACTTTGGATGAAGGTGTCTGAGAAATTCTGAAAATAAAATGTATTAAATTATTTTTCATGTGTGACACACTTTTAAAATGTGTTAAGATTTATTTTCTCTAAATATCAGTATTTTATTTATGTAAGATTAAACCGGGCGGTCGTGATCTAGTAGTTAGTGAACTTAACTCGGAAGGTCGCCGGTTCGATGAAGTGCTCTTAAAAGAGGCATCGAACCCTCCCTCCTTCCCTCTAACTGCTCCCCGAGTGCTGCGTCTAGAGCTGCCCAAGATGGTATTATAACCTCAAACACCCAGCGCTTGTGACAGCTCTAGAAGATGCGATATTATTTATGATATTTAGTTCATATTATTGTTTACTGTATACAGTTTATTGTTTTGGAATAAGCTGTCTTAATAATTCAGGACCCCTTTCATAAAAAACAAACAAACAACAACAACAAACGATTGATTTAACCAGTAGAGAACTGACAGACACCAGGATGGTTTCTAGTCACCGCTTTAGCTCATCACTTACTCATGCCGTACACATACAGAGTCTCTAAACCTCTTTTTTTTATCCGGAAGATTCTCCCACTTCTGTGCAGACAGAAGCTGGCGGCCTCTTCCTTGCACCGACTAAAATAGAAGCTCGGCGCTTTCGTTTGCTTAGCGCGCCACAAATCAGACGAGGTGCGAGAGAAAGCCAAAGATGATAATTGAATGATAAAAATGTGTTTTATTCTGTCGCTTCAAAAAAAAAAAAAAGAAAGAAAACAACAAACGAATTTGCTCATTTGCTGAAGCACTTGTGTATGTTTTATATTCGGAGGAGGATTGTGAAGCGTATCGATGGTATTATTACATGATCCGTTAGTCTTTAAGAGCAGTAATCAGAGCGCAGAACTTTCCGTTCGATTCACCGGGTTGGATTTGTTTTATAGACGAGCATTAGGAAGCAACATTTTGGTTCATCTGCTTCACTGCGGCAACAGAAACCAGTTTGTTAAGTCATACGACGCGTGATTATAGCTTGTCGGGACGGAGATAATTAAGGGTCTGAATAAAATGATGATTTCATACGGCCGATGCTGAGCAGTGAAGGAAAAGATTTCTACAAACGATCAAGATGAAGACATATGAATGAATGAATGAATGAACGAAAGACCGAACGGATTAAATCTACCGACATGGTACACGAGGAAAATCTACAACAGTCTTTAACTAGCCAAGCACACACACAAGTGTCTCCGATTTGTGAACACACACATTATAAATAAATTATTAATTATTAATGAGTGAAAACAAAGACCGGAAAGGATTGGCAAATCTCTGCAACTACTCATTTTGGATCATTTCGATTCCACCTGAAAGCCTAAGAAGAGACTCGATGTTTATGTTACTAGGGGTTACGCACGGAAGATAATTGCATAAAACAAAACAAACTAAAATTAGAGATAAGAAAAGTCTTATTTTTATTTACCAGACATTGCATAACTCCATGATGACACAAATGGTTATGCTTATTATTGAAATACCGGATAAAACTCGTCAATATGGGTACAAGTGGTGGAGGAGTCATCAAAACTTGTGTTTGTGGGGATGGGAATAAGATTTTCTTATCCAAAAGTGGTGCCGCATGAAGAAGTGACGTTCAGCCTCGGCTAATAAAAGCGCTGAGATGTGGATTAATGTCGTCAACGTTTGTCAAGCGATACAATCCAGAGACAGACGCACAAATCCCACTGAATAAACTTCAGTGTACAAAACAGAAAGTCTCATTTTCACCGTGTCCAGTAGCTTCTCTGAACTTCACTGGAGAACGATGCTGCGCTGGTGCACATCTTGAGACATGTTTGTAAGAAGGTGGTTTGAGATTCGGGATGGGAAAGGATTCCGAGTTCAATTCCGAGAGTCAACAGGTCATGACTGAAGTGTCCTGAAGTGAAGCGAAGCTCCGTGACCGTTAAATGCTTCCCTGGCGTGGCTGTTAGGGCTCCGGGACACCGTGTGCTCACTGCTGCCTCCTATTGTGTGATCACTAGTGTGTTTAAACGCGTGTTTCACTTCACGGATTGGGTTAAATGAGGGTAAATAATTCAAAACATTGCAAAAAATGCCGAACGCTTTACTGACTTAAACGTTTGGGGATGTGTTTAAGGTCTGAAACGCAGAAATGAATGTTTATTAATGAATGAAATAATGTTGAGCGAACAGAACGTGAACTATCAAATACAAGTTACAAGTTAGATTCGGAGTTGTTAGTTTACTAAAGCTGAAGAAGGAAATAAAAAGTCCGTACGATGTTTGATTTATACAAACTTAATACATGACGGAACCAAAGTCAGCGCAAGTGTGTTATTTGATCTGTGCTGGCATGATCGGCTTTTTAAAAACGACTCCCAGCTGTGTCGCACAGCTGCAGAAATCGGTGCCGCTCGTTGATGGCGATCACATTTCATACAACAAGCTAATCAGCCGGGAGGTGAAGAGTCGAGATGTTCAGACGGTGGCGGGTTCGGCTCAGTATGAGACCACCTCTATGGGCCAGATCGACCGAAAACCAAACGCGCAGCATCCAAACAACACCACCGAGACATCTCGGATATCTTTCTCTCCTCCGCCGCCGCCACGTATGATGTTCGGAATAAATAAATAAATAAATAAATCACAGCTGGAAGTGAATACTGATGACCCGCGGTCCACCTGAACCCCCGCACATCACGTATCGGCGGTAACGAAAGGAAACGTTTTACAGATGCAAATATTCCAACTATTACGTGAAGGGAAAAAAAAGTGAAAGGTCAAAGAAATCAGCGCTCGCTCATTTCAGCGGAACTATATAATCATGTCTAGACTGACTGGCCAGTCAGAAACACCGTTATTTATATTCCATATAGGCGAGAATTTTAAGTAACCTGGTACTTAAGGTACATTAGCCCAGAACCTTCCACTCCGTTCCGGACTTCAGACGTCAGATTGAATGCTGTCTGCCAATCAGCCAAACCCGAATCGCCTTTAACTTGTGGTTTGGACTGGAAGTGCAGTAATCTGGCTGTCATTTCAGCATTTGAGTGTTTTCTTTTTCTTTTCTTGTTCATGGTGAGGATGTACTGCAGCGACGTCCGTCGGCGACTTCCACATCCATCTGTTTCATCGTTTATGTGTTTTATTTATTTTATTATTTATAAGGAATATCAAGGATCTGTGACGAGCCCAGAATTACAAAAGTCAAAGGGCGTCCCATTTGCCTTCGGAAACAGGGAGCAGACTGCGTGCAAGTTATGGAACGCGGATAATCCCTCCTGGGGGTCGAACCCAGGACCTTTGTGCTTGTACACTTAAGCCGTGGTGCCGCCTGAGACACCAGACAGACACAGACACCGGAGACACTGAAGTGTGGCTCCACTCATTGTGTACATACACAAACAATGGTTAATGGAGCCCAAAATGTTGTCTGTACACTTGTAAACAAGAACATCAGCAATCCTGTGTACACACACACACACACACACACAGACTCCTATTACAGTAACTACAGCCGCCTGTCATTTGCATTATTGGATTGGCATAGTTAGTACACCGGACAACCTTCCTGACACGACTCTCCTATTTATCCGGGCTTAACTACTATACATATATCGTAATACCAGGGGAAAATATGCAATGAAAACAATACAGGGTGCACACTTGTTGTTAAAGTCGTCTCTCTGTGCGATGTCTGAATTATGATCCAGCATTCGTTCTTTAATATCGATCATTCAAAATCTACGACGATTAAACGCTAAAACCTGAAGGGTGAACACAGAAGTGAGGAAAGTCTCAGAAACTTGCCCCTTTTCTCCCCCCTAGTGTTGAAGGGAGGAATTGCGTGGCAGTGCGTAGACAAGCTCAATGCAGAACTATGAAAAGAACACGACGTCGTTGAGGTGACGATCTCAAGCATAAATTGGTAAGATAATAATCTTACACACACACACATACACACACACACACTTGACATCAGTCGGGTCACGTCACCGTCCATTCCAGTTCAAACAAAACTCCCCCGAGCTTGCGGAGCATCGTTCCGTCCACCCCTCGTCCCCGGGGACGGCCGCGATGATTTCAGAACCCACTATTAACGGCTGCTCTGTATTCCTACACATGTGCCGACTTCAGCCGGCTGGCCTTTGGTGTTTGCTTTAGCCTTGGGGCAGCGTCCTCGTCCTACTCATAACGAATTTCATATCAGCGGCAGTAAAGCTGATATTCTCTCCAGCAAGAGAAGGTTTCACCAAATAGAAATAATAATAAATAGATCCAGCGTACTGAGCGTGAAGAAAAATGTACTAGCGCGGCGTTTCTCACGCTAAGGTGCCGAGCGGAAGTGAAAAGATTCGTGCCGTTGCTGCATGCCGTGGTTGCGTCGCTGTTGCATCAGGTTGCTCAGCGACGAGAACTCCAGAGCACGATGCTGATGTCACATGCTGCTCTCTGTAAATCAGACTCCTGATTCACATTCACATTCTAACAACGGCCTCCGTTTATTCCAAATGGGTTTTGTTTACACACATTAACCACATTTCGTCCTATTTAGGGTCACATCCAGGTCACTGAAAATACACTTAGCACCTGAACGGTTTTCTGTTACACAGTACATAGATACACACACAGAGCGAGGAAAATTTCAGTGTCTCTAACTAACCTGGCTGCATGTCTCTGGACTGTGGGAGAAACAAACCAGGGATTATATATATACTGTAAGATATGATATGAAATAAATGCTGTGTTTAAACGCTGCTAAATGACTAAATAATGACATACATGTTGCACGCGTGTACGTTTTTAATAATGAGTGTGTGAGGTCATTTCTGTTTGCTTAAGAAAACAAATCACTGCTTGAACCAGCTCGTGTTGCTTATAAGGCACAACCAACGTTACCTCAGAGACCCGGGGAACCGATTACCCCCCCCCCCCCAATAAATAAATAAATAAAAATACCTTATGAAACAAACACGTGCACCTAGCCTGCACATTAGCGTTAGAAGACGTGGATTGTGTTGCTATGTTTTCTGAGAAAGTTACAACATCACTGTTGCTTCACCGACCATGAAGTCAACTTCAGACTACAGGGGGGGTCAAAAATATGGCATTAAAATGTGAAATATTGTTGCATTAACATTAATAGTTGCATTTATTGAATGTTTATGTCTTGTCCGGCTTGATAACAGAGGAAAGAAGAATCTTTTTGTTAGCAGGAGTAACAGCTTTTTGTGTTAAAATTACTTTCATCGTCAAAGTTGCTTATGAAGTTGGACTGAATGATTATTATTTATTATATTATTTATTTATTTCTCGTTTCTAGTCGTACCAGAGTCTTGGTTATGCTCACCGCTGCCCTCTAGTGTGTGTGTTCACTAGTCACTTGTTCACTTAGTTGTGCAGGATGATTACATGTGAGAACTTTTGCTTTAACAAGGGATCATTTGACGTTTGAGCACATCAGCGCCGATCATCTCAAACTCACGAGGGAAATGCAAGCGAGTACTCGGACTAGATTAGAAAAATAAACAGAAAAATGCACTATATATATATATATATATATATATACTTGTGAAAGCAAACTATTCTTAAGCACTATTCATAAGTTCTTAAATAAAAGGAAGTAAACAAAAGATTTACAGAACTGTGTGTTTGAATTGAAATGGAACAAACTTTGTTTACAAACAGTTGTTTATAATACCTGTGATGGTTCTGAAGAAGCTGTGAGACCGACAGCAGGTGGTAAATAAACACCGGTTTAAATAAAGAAGCAGGTACGAGAATACCCATGACTAGAGCTGCTCACCGTGTGGTTGCACGTGTGCCCACTGCCGCCCCCTGGTGTTTTTAAATGTGTGTTTCGATGCACAGACCGGGTCCGATGAACAAATGTTTTGTTTTTGTTATTGAACTGGCTCCACATCCGGTCTTTTCTGCACATTTTCGTCGTCTTGCTGAGTCCAGACTGACAGGAGAAATAATAAGTAAGAACGGCTCCCCGAAACGGCCCATCAAGCCCTATTTTCTACGACAAGAACAGACACATCATAAGTTAGGCAGCGTGCCTTTCAAATTACAATCAACACCCGGCGTCTAGCATCGACGGTGTAATCAACACTTTACGAGCCGATAATGAGGACTTGTTACATCGCAGAATCCGTTACACACTGACGCGGCTTCGGCATCCTGAACGCGCAGGATAAATAAATAAATGAACGAATGAATAAATGAATAAGCGTGCATGTGTGAACGTCTCTCGTTCAGCTCATCGTTACTTATAGAGCATTGGAATGCTAAAAATGAGCTTCGTTTACATAATGTGTCTGCTTTCGTTCTGATTTAGAACAATACGAGTTTGTATAATTAGCAAAACTCTTTGTTCTGTCGTGGCTTTGGGTATTGACAATTATTTTTACAGGATACATAAGAAAGGGTTCCATCTCAGGACGGGGCAGTCCGGGACCTTTCTGGACTCCTGGACCATCACCAGGCAGAACATTTGAAGAGCTCTTTTACAAATCATGATAATAAACTAAACAAACAAAAACGAGTTTGTCGCACTATTTTGTTGTGTATTGATTCTTTTCACTGCTTTAATCATTTCTGTATGTATTTGTTTATTTTGTGCTTCAAATGTTAGTTTTGCTCCAAACCTTCCAGTAAAGCGCGACATCTCCTGTCCACCAATTGCTCGGTCGGCAATCTCACCTACCCAACATGGTGGCGCCTTCGAGCGTTTGTTTTTGTTTACAAACAGTTGTTTATAATACCTGTGATGGTTCTGAAGAAGCTGTGAGACCGACAGCAGGTGGTAAATAA
>JAOUQU010038594.1:0-17452 GCA_028566735.1 Ammoglanis amapaensis
GTGTGTGTGTGTGTGTGTGTGTGTGTGTGTGTGTGTGTGTGTGTGTGTGTGTGTGTGTGTGTGTGTGTTTGTGTATATATATATATATACAACGCAGACCTCACTCACTCAGTCATTACTAATTCTCTCATACAAAAACTCTAAAGCCCTCACTTACTCAAAACTATCTATCACCTTTTAACTTAATAATATTAAATATACAACTTAATAATAATCCTATACATTTCTATCAGCCTATTCACTGTATGTATGTATAAATAGGAGAATAAATTACCTAACCGGAAAGTATTTGAACATATAGTCGAATGTTCCTTTACTTCAACTTGAGCTATAAATAATTTACCTTCAGTTCATCAGCATCGTAAAAGTCCACTTGAACAGCTGGAACCATCCAGGTGTGGAACAGGGAGGACAGGATCTGCTGGGCTATGGAGTCTGTGATGAAGTGGAAGTGGAGAGGGTTCCGTCTGTGAGACACAATATAAAGACACATTTAATAGACAAATTATAGACGTAAATATAAACATAACACTCTTTAACAACTGAAAGCTCTATATGCACGTTCACTGGACCTCGCATCACTTTACTTGGCCTAATCTCTGTATTTTTCTCTTTATAAAGATCCTGTGGAGTGTTGCTTTTGTGGTTCCAGTTCTTAATGGATCCGGGATCGAGGCTGCGCTTCTGGTGGTTCTGCGCAGCACTGGGTGTTTGCCCTATCTACACACTTAATAATAAGAATATATTACACCTTACATTAAAGTACATTTCAAAGTGTCACAATGCCATCAAAAATTGAATTTAGATGTAACAGCAACCATCAAAGTTAAAATATATATATTTAAAATCACTTGAATGTTTTACTAAAAAGAAAGGTATTAAGTCCATTTTAAAATTCATAGCTATCTCTGCTGTCCTCTAGGATGTTCTAGGAGTTCCGAGAGTTTCCGTTTCTCTCCTGCATTTTACATTAAAAAATTTTGTTCGTTATCCGCATTCTTGGGTCCTGCATCATTCGTATTCAGTCAATCCCAGCTCATCTAACGTCTGTTCATGTTGCATAGTGGTTATAATAATGTGGCTTAATAATGTGAGTAAAATAAAACATCATTCACACACAATTCTTCATAGCAGATCCTATGAATAGTGAGTGTCTGAACTACCTTCTCCAGGTCACCACACAGTTAAAGTGATTCACTTTGAAGGACATTTAGGGATTTGTCAGCTCTGAAGATTTTGTATTTGGATGCATTTACATATATATTTTTTTCTATATTTAGAATATTTTCATTTTGTCATTATGGGTAATTACAAGAGTGAAATGTGCAAATGTCAAATTTATACATTCTAAATCAAATCCACAGTGAAGCATTTACCAACACAAGATCGAGAATCCATTATATGTATGTCCTGTGAGTGTGTGTGTCCCGTGGTGGTAAAACCTGGATGGATAGATGGATGGAGAGATGGACAGTTGCAACCAACCAAAGTTCCCAAAGTAGTTTTTTTTGGAAGTCACTGGTGCTTCTTTAATTAAAGAGGTCAGAAGGTCTCCAATAAAAATGGCCAAACTCAACTGAACTGAAATGTTTCTCCACACCACACTCATCAAAAACCCTAGTTTATAAATCTGTAGTCAATACTGAACTGTTTATATATATAATGTACGGGTGATTTCTCCAAATCTATCTACATATTCCAAGTCTATCAACATTTCCATCTACATCTATATATCCATGCATGTGACAAATAAACTTTTATTTGATTTATTATACCATCTTGGGCGGTACGGTGGCTAAGTGGTTAGCTAGCACTGTCGCCTGGGTTCGATCCCGGGCTGGGGGCTTTCTGTGTGGAGTTTGCACGTTCTCCACGTGTCAGCGTGGGTTTCCTCCGCGTACTCCGGTTTCCTCCCACAATCCAAAAACGTGCACTAGATTGATCGGAAATGGGTAAAAAAAAATTGTCCTGATGTTTCACAAGGTCCCTTTAGCGATAGAAGACCTGGCAACCAACTCCGTAAAAAATAATTGCTGAGTAACTCTGGCGATCGGTAGCGGTCCACAGAGTGACCCAAGAGTCGGAAACGACTGAAACGGGTCAAATAAAAATACAAATACAATATTCCATCTTACAGAGAATAAGGACAGTAGCTAAAGATGCCAAAAATATTATTTTATATTATACAATTGGAAGTTTAATATCAGAATTAATAATTTAAAAGCATATCATTTAACATAATATGCTTTATAACATGACTGAAGTTAAACTCTAAGCCCAGCTTCCAAACAAGCAGGGCCATGCAAACAAATGCACAAATGAAAAATAAAGAACAAATAAATACACCTGCCATGGATGCCATGTATTTGAAATACACCACATTCAATAAAAAGCTTATCATTAATAGATATAATGCAATGCCAGAAAGACTAGACAGATTAATTTGGAATGTTTTTACATTTTAATTTTGTCTACATAAGTCACAAAACTCAAAATCAGGTCATGACTGAGATTCTTTATTTTATATTGTTTATCTTAAATGGTTTTATTTTTTTGAAAACTGGCAAAGCATTCTTAAAGGCTCCAAGATATATAAAGTAAGATATGTGTCATCTACAATTTGCCAGTGCAATATTGTAACCAAACAGTGAGGCATGCATTTCCCTCAGCTGTCATATCTAATGAAAGCCATATCCAGAAGGAGACGCATGATCATGACTGTCATAATGCTGTAAAGATCCGTGCGACTGTGCATCTTGACCTAAAAAAACACAAAATGGTTAGATAACAAGCACATTTTCACTGAGAACACAAACTGTGCATTCAGACTGAGTCCGCTGCAGATCTGCTAGGTCACGGTTAGGATAGAAGTGCTGTGTTCCCATCATTAGGCTGCAGCTCCAGGCTAAAGAACAGAACCCATGCTGTCTAAATGATGCAGTGAGGTCATGAGCTTCACTAGGACAAAGTTATCGCTGCAGGCTACATTAACCACTCAGCTAACTAAAAATACTTCAGCACGACGCCCTTAAATAAATCACTTAGCTGGAATAGAAATCTGATCTTGCTTTAATGGTAGAAAAAAATACTGGATCTAAATCTACTAACATACAATAAGAATTTTAATGATCACTGTCGGGTGTGCGCTAATCATTTAGGAATCAGATTTTTATACTGGGTAAAGTATAGTATCTTTTGGAAAAAGATCGGACTAAAAGCCGATTTAAACGTCACTCAATGCAAGACAAACGTTTTCCTTTTACAGTTCTGTGTCAAGATTGTATATGCACCAGGGGCTCACGATTTTAATTTAACGCAGAAGTAAATATTGACCTTAAGTGTTTGAGGTCTTCAAAAATGCTCTGAAAGAACAAACCCCGGCAGTTTTATGAGTGAACCCACCAAAGAACAGAAAAAAAGACATTACAGACACATTACAGAAAGGTCACTTGGAAGGTAAATAGATTATTTTCAAATTTAATTAGCTGTGTTAAATTAAGAGCAAAAAGATGCATAAAAACACACAAAAGTTCTATTATTTATAATAACCCAGCACCGAATGATAATTAAATATGAAATATGGTATTTTTTCATTTTGAAAACAAGAACATAAGCAGGATTTTCCACTATCTAAGCCTTGGGTCCAATATAAGGGAAAACATGCTGCATGGAGAATAAGAAAGTCGAACTTATCTGACAGGGTTTTGATCTGCCGTGTTTACAGAGCTACATTACCCATTACACTACCATTTTTATAGATTAAATGACTTTATGTTGATATCTATACTTGATATTGATTATGCTTTTTATATAAAAGCCCAGTCCCACTATATGGAATAAAAAAAATCCAGCACATATTTTTTTTCTCATTATTAAGTCAATTACTATCTCATAGTACAGACTTTAAGTCTTAATTTTGAGTCGCTAAGTCATTATTTCAAGATATAAAGTTATTTTGAGATACGTTCTAAGTTATTATTTTGAGATACAAGTTGTTATTTCAAGAAACTACGTCAATATTTTGAGATACTAAGTTATTATTTTGAGATACAAGTTATTATTTTGAGATACTACATCATTATTTTGAGATACTAAATAATTATTTTGAGATATTAGTTATTATTTTGAGAGACTACATCAATATTTTACAGTTACTAGATGTTATATTGATGCATCATTATTTTGAGATATTAGTTATTTTGAGATACTACATCATTATTTTAGATTACTAGATGTTATAGTAGGATACATTATTTTTGAGATATTAGTTGTTATTTTAAGATATTAGTTATTATTTTGAGATACTACGTAATTATTTTGAGATATTAGTAGTTATTTTAAGACATTAGTTATTATTTTGAGATACTAAGTAATTATTTTGAGTTATTAGTTGGTAATTTAAGATACGACATCATTATTTTAAGCTACTAAATGTTATATTAACATACATCATTATTTTGAGATATTAGTTGTTATTTTGAAATACTAAGTCATTATTTTGAGATACTAGCATCCATACGTTCACATGCTGATGAAATAATTGTTCATGTCTTTATGTCAACTTAAAGCTAATAACTAACAACAACAACAACAACAACAACAACCGATTATCCACATAATCTAAGATTTAGTTAACTGCTTCTTATAGTTTCTGAAGATTTTGTAACTGTATTACTTTACATTTCCCCTAGAGCTTCATGTATAGCTTATGCCACCTACATAACATTTACATAGTATTCCAAGTACTGCATCAGTGGGCAAGTCAGTGGGCAAGACACTGACTCTCTTTTAGACATTTTAAAGCTTTGTATAACCACAGGGGGAAAAAACAACATAGACTGTACAGAATGAATCAGACCTTGCTATGAGGTGCTACCCAAAATAAATATTTAGTGTTTAAAGAATCATCGAAATTCAAATGCTACACCATGATCAGAAATTCAGGGAATTTAAATGTTCAATATTTTTTAGAATTTAAAGAGAAAATATCTTTAGCTTAAACTCCGGTAGTCGTGTCCCATGTTTGAAGTTCATTGAAAGATTTTTCAATGATTGAAATAAATAGGGGGGTTCTGTCGAAAATAAAAGTTCAGACCCTTATATATATGTTATCTGTATATATATTTTTTCTCTTGAAGATCATTGGTACCCATAACTGTTCCCCAGGTGCCGTGTCTAGGGTCTGCTCACTGGTGCCCCCTAGTGTTTGTTTACTAGTGTGTGCGTGTGTGAATTTGTGTTTCCCTGCACAGAGAAATAATTATAGAAATAATAAGTGTAGAAAAGCACAGAAAGAGTTTTCTAAAAAATATTGATTTATTTCATTTCAATGAGATTTTGATTTGGACAAAGAACTTTTTTTTAGATTTATAATCTACCAAGAGGTTTTGATTTATACATTCTTTAGTGTAATACTCACTGCCTACAGAACTACACTGAAAGAGCTTTTACTTCTACCCACCAAACAGTTTAATTACAGAGTAGCTAAACACCATGTATCATTTCTTTTTATAACATCACGTGATTTCTATACACTGTGGGACTTTGTTTGGGAGAGGCGGAGGAGGAGGAGGAGGAGAAATAGGATGAGAGCTGAAGTTCATGAAGGTTAGGTTGCCAAGCAACAGTGTGCCATTGCATGAGAAGCATATTCAGATTGGACAACAACAAGGCCGGTACTGAGCGACTGAGACTTGTAATGAAATAGAGCTGAAAATAAAGATTATTTTAAAGGTTATTTTTAGGTAGACGATGGAATAAGAACTTATAGACCCAGAGAAAGAGTAGAGATGTCAGTATGATGATACACCACCAGTTTCATGCCTGGCTTTAAACCACAACTGTACAGGCACCTTTGACCTGCTGGTTAGAGAACTGGGCTTGTGATGGGAAGGTTGCCAGGTCAATGCAGAAAGTCGACAGCTCGCAACGGAAGTGCCCAAGAGCAAGGCACCAAACCCTTAACTGCTCCCTATGTGTTGTGGCTAAGGGTTGTCCACTGTGCCAAAAATGGGCTCAATACTGCCCCCTAATGTGTGTACATGTCACAAGTAATGTATTGTGTATTTAATACTTAAGTATGTAAAAATCACAGCGGTAAAAAAAGTATTCTTAATTCAGAAATGTTAAACAACATACTTCTCAAACTCAAGTCTCAAGAGTCACATTCGGCCCAAGGTACAATAATATCTGACCCAACAGGATATAGATTATAATGCATATAAAGTGTGGGCATATCAAGTGGGCATATCAAGACCCAGCTGCACATTTGTCTCACGTGATTTGACACAAATGTTTGATGTGATGAAGTGATGAAGATGAGGTGAAAAAACAACATGATCACTTCATCTGGAGGGTATCCACAGAACACAAGCTTCCTTTAAACATCATTGAACTAGCAGCCAAGAACTTCTGACATTAGCACATATCCAAAAAATGTAACCTCAATTTGATTGACCAATTGGGGAAGCAGTGGGTTTTTTTGCCTTTGCTGACACAACTAATTTATTATCTGGACTTGAGACACATGGCACTTGGAACTACATGTGCAATGCACTCATTTATGCATCACCTGGCACAGACATCAAAATCCATCTATCAAATAACAAGCAAACTCCACTTTGCAAGGACCCAGATCACGTCACCTTATTTCTGTGAGAGCCATAGCTACCCACCAAGCCAATGGGAGCACAGACTAAAAACATGCACTCGGGTTCATTTGAGACACTGAACTAGTCCTAAATGGACCTAGTCACTAAAACGGATAAACCTGAGCATCAGAGTGCCAAATAATTAGCCCAGATAAATAGGCAGGGTTGTATCAGGATGGACATCTGACATAGAAACTATGTTTATCAATATTGTGACAGTATAGTGGATACTATATATAGTCCTACCACCACCAGTGGCCACTGTTGGGTCTTTGAGCAAGTCTTTTAACCCTCGATTTGTGTTGTAAAAATAGTGTTGTATTGTAGTAAGTCCCTTAGGATTCAGGCGTCTGCAAAATGCTGAATATGTAAATTAAGAACACAAAAAGATTGAACCTTACCGATGGAATAGGACCGATTTGACCAGCGTCACCACGTCTCTGCTAGCATTGTAGCCAGCACACACTATGGCCATGTGAATTGTCTGAAAAATAATGAGAGAGTGTTTAAAACTTGACAATCTCATATGAGGAACAACAGACAATCTGTACAACAAACGAGAACTGTTTTTACAGAAGATCGGTGAACACTAAGCACCAATTTGTGTATAGAGAGCTCTGTAACAGGAGCCCTGATCACTCTTTATCTGAATATCAATGAGATTCTAAATGCATTCTATTTTTTTTATTGTTAGTTTCATTATAACCTCAACATTATAATCAGGAATTGCAATGAAATATAAATATAAAACAGGAACAATAAATCAAGAAAGTGGAACAAATACATAAATTATTAATTCATTATTTATTAATTTATTATATTCGGGGCCACAGTAGGTACAATTAACTTGGCAAAAGGCAGAAAAACCTTGGACATGTGGTCAGTCCACTACAGGGCAAACACACACCAAGGGCAATGTTTATATCTGCAATTAATCTCTATATATTTAGATTTCTGAAGATATCTGGGAATAGATTCAGACCAATAACACCAAGACATTTAACCCAGAATCCTCCTGAGGTAGAATGACAGGTCAGAAGTTTATTAGATTTGGAGGTGTGACCCAAATCGTACATTTGCACACTTCGAGAACTATGTGTAAAGCACTAAGTCTAAGTGCATTAAAAGTATGTGGCTGGAGCACTAAAAACTATATAAACTAAGCAAATAAAAGCATACAAATACATTATAGAAGCAAAAAAGTTAGTTCGTCACTTCCCTGAAATTGTAATGTTCATTTAGAGACAACAATTACCCATGAAAGTGTCCAATAACACTGAAGACTATGCACTAAGACTCATTACACTTATGTAAGTGTGCCGTTTGAGACACACCTTAAAATTTAAGAAGGATTAATAGCTTTAAAAGCTCTGGAATTTAGTATAAGGCGTTACATTTAAAACACATACTAAAAGAACCTAAAACTGACAGACATGGTTTCAAACGTGTCATCGTGTAGCTCATAAGGGATATCATATTTTGTGAACTAGCTAGGTGGACAAATTCGATTAGAGGGAGGAAGGGAAGTGGATGGCGAGGGAGGGAGGGATGATGGATGGATGGGTGGGCTAGGTAGGTAGGCAGGCAGGCAGGCAGGTAGGCAAGTAGGCAGGTAGGTAGGTAGATAAATAGATACTGTATATGAATCTCATACACCCAAACAAGCTAATTTTCTTCTTTACCCTTTTATAACACAATTCAGGTATTCGGTTAAATGCAGCACAGGTCTAAAATACACCTAAAATACAACGTATCAATACAATAAATCTAAAATACATCTAAAATACAATGTATAAATCTATGAAAATGTTATGAATTAAAAACATTGCATCATGTATTTATTTCATTTTGTGTGTGAAATATGGCAAAAATGTACAGCATCCTCACCTCACACTTGTCCACCACCAGTTGAGACACACAGTCCGAGCTGTTCCCTGGGGCCACACCCTTCGGTGTCTCTGCATGTCTTGTATTGCTGACTTGGGCATTAGATTGATTGACATGGCGACCGATGATGAGCTCTTTATTGTGGTTGTGATTTTTAGGTGGCTGACTCAATTCTTTCCTCAGCACTCGATTTTCCTCCTCCACCTCTCGAACCCGCAGCTCCAGAGCCAGCGTGGAGGACTGAGGCTCCAACGGAGACAGAGCCAACGGCTTCACTGCAGACAAATAAGCCAAGGACAAAGATATGTCACTCATCACTCGCATAATATAAATAATTATCAAACTGATCTCATTCTGTGACTAAATAACGGGGACACATTTTACACACGAGTAAGCATTAGCATTTTACATGTTAACCATACGTTCTCATTAGTATTAGTCCTCATGAGTGATCGACTACAATTAGTTCTCCACTAAACAGAGAAGATTATAAAGAATATAAGGCCTGGCTAAAGGGCCCAACATTAGCCTCATATAAGAGCCTGGATTGAAGCTGACAATCCTTTCTATAGCCCAATGTTCCTCCCACTAGGATACCACTGTCCACTGGCAGGGTCACTGTCAAAGAAGCTTTCAGCAAGCATGTCTCAAAAAGTGGGATAGTGGCACATGGTTGACAATTTGAATCCAAATTTCCCCTCGCATCCACTGTCGGGCCCTTAACCAAAGCCCTAAACCCCTCTTTCAAAGAGCTTGTTGTACAACAACTGATACTGTTCTCCAAATCATATTCAGCATTTAGCAGACGCCTTTTTATCCAAAGTGACTTACAATTACAACAGGACACAATTTTGACCAACTCAACATTAAAGGCCTTGTTCAGAGACTCAACAGTGGCAACTTGGTGGTAATGGGGCAAGAACCGGAGACCTTCTGATCAGTACCTGAACCACAAAGTCATCACTGTTCTTATTGCTGCCCTGTACTGCACACAAAATATCTGCATATGCAAAAAATAAAAACATTATGCGTCATACATCTGTGGTCCAAATTTAGTACGTGGAACATTTGCGATTTTTCCCCAAGATCAATATAAGATAGGTGTATATAAGGTGAATGTTTTATGAACGGTTTAGCCAAAAAAAGACAAAATCCAATACTTTGTACAAATGAAACTATTAAAGGCACCTGAAATCTCAAATAAAATACACAACTGATCATTGCTGAATGCAGACAGAAATGAACAGAAGTAGGTTTATAGGTTAAGACGTGAGATTCTGTTGAAACTAATAAAACTGAATGCTATCAGCCACACTGTGCAGATGTGTTACGCTCATAATTTACAGGAATTTTAAAGGAGTCTGCTAATTATAAATGTGTCACTAAGCACTAACACAGAGCCTATTCAATTCCCTCTCACAGATAGTATGGCTATCATCTGGGATGGAAAACAATGTGGAGCAATTTGTTAACAAAACAAGTACTGCCTAAAATGTAAGCTTACAAAAAACATTTTATATTTATTTATACATTGGAAAACAAGTTTTGAAAGTTGACGTTTGTAATTATGTCCATCAGATCAGCTGATCTCAACCACACCGACTTTCAAAGTCATTCAAAGCCTGACCTAATGATAATAATTTCCCTGATAAATATTATGTTACTGTACTTAGACAGTCAATGATCATAAAAGGTTGTAATAATATTAATAGCCAGAATAAATACCTTCACTTTCTTAGATACTCAAACAAACTCAAAGAAAGCAAAAAGTTCATAAGATGAAAAGCACAAACAGAAACTTATTTTTGAATATATAAATAAATAAAGTATCAGAATTAGTTTGAAGAACCCTAATAAAATAACAGCAACACTGGACACAAAGCAATACCCTGATTTAAATGCAAGGCTTTATTCTTAAACTCACATGTAGATAACCGGCTGATCGAGAGCACCCCTGAGGTTTAAACCCAAGTTTCAGTAATGGTGGGCTAGTGTAAGAGACCGCTGTACCACCTAAGTGCTTTTTCAATTATTCAAAGTGCAAATTAAACCAACACTGTACAGTCAAAAAGCCAAACATCTGCACTACCCAAAAAGCTAGTAATTATAATGCAAATATCACATTTATGCATGCTTTTAAATGATTGTTTACGTTTCTTGTGATTCTATATTATATTAATCATATATTATTTGGAATGATTATTAATTTTATTATATATTAATCTGCATCTTAGAAAGGTGTTGGAAACATTTAAAGCTTAACAAAGAGAATTGTGTAATAAGACAGAGCCAAGTACATTTTGTACGTCAGGTACTGTGGGCCAAAGGAGTGAGACTAGATCCTGGAGAAGTAAAATTTATTCGTGAACTCTTACAACCAGACAGACGTACCTGGGAAAGAACATAAACTGAACATGGATGAGAAAGTTCAAACTCAATCTGATGTTCAATAATACATTGTGACAGGCATGGATGATATACCAGTTACACTCTAAAAGTCTGAGTCTGTCAAAAAAACTACAGAAATTGACATCAACCTTCAAGTGGTCAGGAAGTCCCTTCTAGCACCCACCTAGGTGGGATGGTCAGCACACATAAGATACGTTCCAGCAGCAATTAGGGACTACATTCCAAAACAAAATGATTTGACATAATATAATAATATTCTTGTGTATCCCAGAGACTTTAAGAATAGAAATTCTAGACAGAATACATGATGGAGATCAAGGTTCAATCAAATGCAGAGAGTGGGCCAACAGTTTGTTGTCCAGGATATTAAGCAGAAATGAAACAAACATTTGAAACTTGTTATTGCCAAGGGTTATAACGCACACCAACAATGGAACCCTCTTTTCGACAGCACTAACAGATAGGCCGTAGAAAAGACTGTCAGTACATTTATGTGAGCATAACAAAAATAGTTATTTTGTTGTGTTTTGATAACGTCAGGGTTTCTAGAAACAGTTAAACTACCAACTACAGCTGCTTCCCAAGATGTGTTAAGAATGATAACACGTTTTGCTAGGTTTGGGAGACCAGATTTGCTGGTGTCCTAAAATGGACGTCAATTTCTTTACATTCCTCTGTACAGGTAATCCTGCACCCACTAACCCCTAATGTTATGCCACTAAAGGTTAAAAACGCAAAGCAAAGTTCACACACCCACGCCCACACATCCATATATGACTGCATTGGTGGAGCAGTAAAGTAAATGGGTGTTTGAGCTGTTATTGCTTTTATTGATTATGGTCAGAAGACAGATAGTTTCACTGTATAGCAGCATCACTCATCCCAGCCGTTACTGTGCTGTGTAGTTGTCCTCTGGGATTGACCAGATAGTACTATAGAAAGAAAAAAGTATAAAATGTATACTGCTGCAGAAACCATTTATAACTCTTAGAACATTTTCAATAAACTACTAATCTACCATTCTATAAAGGTGAGCATGCCGAAAAATGCTTTTACTTGTTCTACTGGTGGAAGACTTTACATGGACTGAATACAAGAATGTTTATTGTGTGTATTTATGTGAGGAAAATTATTTGCTAAAACACACACACACACACACACACACACACACACACACACACACACACACACACACACACTAACAACAACATTTCCACCTCTCACTTTTTCTCCCACTAATATGGTGAACTAAACTTGGATCTCTGTGACTCTGAACAACATGTAAAGAAACTTAATAACTAATTCAATTACATATAAGAATAAGCTGTCTATTATTTAAAATTCTAGCATTTAATGTGGTTTTCGTGTGAACTCATGTTGACTAGCAGAACTTATGTGCACCTTTACCCAGTCCTGTTTCCCATAAAATGTATTTTACATCATTTGTATCATGGGACAATTAATCATACTAGTTATTGCAGCTATATTACTTTTTTTTAAGTATGTTGATAAATGTTAATTATGTATCCGTGTTTTGGTTGTCCCAAATAGTTTCACTAAAGCAGCCTTGACTGATCAAAACAAATCAATAAAGGTAAAGCAACACATTTATGTCAATATTTGATATATTATTAATGCAGACATTTAATGCAAAATTTCCTTTTTGTGTGTTATCGTGTTACCACTATGGCTCCAACTTATTGTTTTCTGTAAATTATTAGAACTATATTAGTGTCAGGAAAAATGAGCCGTTTGGACATCTGTGGTATTGTGATGTAATAAATACATGATTTGCATTAGAATCTCCCCGATACCACCCTCATTTAGTAAAACCCATCAGATCCAGACACACTGTACTGGAGGATTGACAGTTTTAGTCTGCATACAGTTTGAACAACATGGATTAATCTATGTGTATAATATAACCCTAGTATTCACACAATTTACATCAGTACTGAAAACTCTGGATATTTACAGCAGGATTATATTGATGGAGGGGTCAGTACCTACTCTTCATGGCAAGTATATGTTAGTAGAGTTTTGTGTTTCTTGTTGTATTGAGCTAACTGCTATCACAGTGTTTATTTATATTTTCCGGATGTAGGGAGGAGTACTCGCTCCTACACTGACATTCTTTGCATTCCTCCCGCAGTAAATCTTCGCCCCACCGCCTCGCCTTTCTGATGCTCATGCACCTGCTACTTGCTCTGGGCGGATGAGGCAGGTATAAAACCTCAACGTTTCTAGCAGGTCTTTGACAGTTTGTCTGAGTGAGTACGTTCTCATTCATGTATTGTAATTCTCTGTATTTATTTTGCTCTCTAGTTCTCGTCGCCGAGCCGAGCTGGTTAAATCCCCAGGTAATGGATCCTGTCTTTGGACTCTCTTACCGAAAAGAAACTACTTGCCAAGTGCAGAATTCACTGTTACAGTGCATCATTATCGAGATCTCGGGACTCTGGACTCTCTAGAACTCTGTTTGCATTGGGTTGCGTTCAGATTGGGTTATAATAAATCTACTTTCACTTATCATACCTCTGGCAGATGTGTATGGTGTATAAAAAAATTCTTAAACTTGTTCTCCTGAACTTTACATGGACTGTATATAATGAGAATAACATTTAATTCCAGATTCCTAAACAACCACGTTCCTAGTACAGGCAGCCGATCAATCAATTTTTACAGCTCGATAATTTCTGAAAATAATGTGTGTTTAGAAACCCGTTGTCAGAAATCTTTACCTTTATTAAATGCTATCAAAACCCAAACTTAAAGTAGTGAATTTTGGCAAATAATGTCCCCTTTAACTTCTTTCTTGAACTCTGCCTGCAGCCTTTAACATATACAGCAGGTCACCTCTTATAATCAACCCCGGGCACAGCCTCTATAAACTTTTATATTTTGTTTTACTGTCGATGGTTCTTGTAATTCTCTAGTACAGTTAGTGGCCTTTTAATACTGTACGTCTGGGTGGCCATTGTCCTGCAGATTCTGTAGACGGTACCTATGGATACTTTAGCCATTTAATCATTTTTCTACCTTCCTAGACAGCTATGTGCTTCAGTGGGTGCTCATCGCCCCTGGAGAGAAAGGACAATTTTCTGATGTTCACTGGAGGCAGCTCAGGCTTATGTCCCCATGGGGGCAAACATGTTTTCTTTTCTGGGTGAGCAGGTGGATTATGATATCCCACACTAATGTGTTCATCTGTCACTTCTATCAGCTCTCAGCTTCAGGCTGTGAATTTGATTTGGTTTCTTTCTGTTACTTTTAGCTATTTCCACTATTTTCCTTTGCCTTCTCTGTCTGGTTTGTGGCTCTGTAGTCACAGTACAGTAGATTGGATAAGTGTCAAGCAATTACGATCTTTTTTCTCACTCCTGCAGGTACTGGGATTCAACAGTTGTTCTAGTAGCAGGGCACAATTGGCCATGTTACAGCTTGATAGTTACACAATCCCAACGAGGTATGACATAGGCAAAAGAAAAAACATTTTATTATTTACATTTTCAGCATTTATTAGACACCTTTTTTTCTAAAGCAACTTACTGTGTATACAGTACAGTATACACAGTCTGAACAATAAGCGGTAAAGGCCTTGCTCAAGGATACATTTCAAGGCTGAGAGCTATATAAAGATAAAATAATTTACTTAAACACGTTAGGGTCAGCTAAACAAGACAATAATTTTGACTTTTTATTCCAAAAGTAGAAGTCAGCTCAATCAGATTTGGGAAGATGCTTTAAAGAAATATATAGTGTAACTTTGTGGGTAGAATTTTGGGCTATCAACCAGAAGATTTGAATAAAGGCCCTGCAAGACAGCCACTGTTTGGTCCTAGAGCACAGGTGCCCTACGAGAGCTGACCCTGCCTTCTCTCACCAACTTCGATAAAGAACATATTTCAATATATTGTACGTCTGTATATGTGTTTTATTCTATTCTATACTATCAGCACTTGTGCTATTTGTGGTATATTGTTTATTAAAAGTCCTAGTGGCACACTTTTGACCACACATTACAATTTACACCATACAAGAAGTCTGTGTGGATATAAGTTACTATACACCTATAGTAAATACAGAACATTAAATACTGCTTCCCATCCGGTTTACAAACAACATAAACTGCCACATCATCCCGATGTCGGATTCTCGTCACTGGCTTCCAAAATGATGCTCATCTAAAAGCCAAAATGGATCGGCCAGGGGTGTCCAGGTAGTGCGATAGAATATTTGAATGAATAGATTTAAATGAAAATGTTAATGTATAAAAGTATTCTTTTTACCACACTGGTCCTACAATATTTGAATCTTCTACTACCTGTCTTTGCTTTCACATTTTCTTCCATTAAAATTTCATGATATGGCTGTATTTTTTCCGTATGGTTCCCAAATTGCACCCACTCTTGCAGTTTATAGGTGCATTAGTGCAGATTAAAATTTAAATGAATGAAAAATACAGTGTAATGAAGCGTAGCAGTGTGACTTGGAGGTCTCTCACTGGGTGAGTGCTTTCTGTTAAGTGATGGCTGAATGACTTTTCTCTGTTGAGTCACTAAAGTGTTCTGAGTAGTTCTCATAATACCCACAATCCCTTCAGTCAACAAAGTAGCCGAGTCGTTCGCAGCACCGTTTGCCCTCTCAGCCTCTGACACCCGCTTTCAATTAAAAACAGATTATTATCTGTTTGTTTAGATTCGCACAATTAATTTAGCATGGTGAAAAGATTGAGAAGGAACTGTAACCCTGGGTGTGTGGTGAGAGGTAAAGGAGATGCAGCGGTAATTTACTCCGGAGCAATTCTCAGGCTAAATGATCTCTGTTACTGTGTCCTTTGTCGCCTTTAAAGGCTCTAGTCAATTTGATGAAGTGTCTGGCTAATGTCCAGTCACAGTGAAGTGTCTCATGTATATTTATTTTCTAAATTTATTTTCTAAAATAAATAACTTCATGATGTCAAGTTTGCCTTGTACTAAGAATTTACTGCTTCGTCTGACTAGCATGTACAGTTTCTTATTAAGACCAACTAAGTATAACAATTATTGCTTAGACTTGATATGGCTATTTAATTTTTTCATTTTGCCGTAGTGAATTATAAACCCTTATCTGTGATATTTTGTTCATTTAAAACTGAACAAACTGCAGTTTAGTAGACTGGAATTCATCCATAAAATATTACACACCCACAGTTCAACAATTTCATTTCACACATCCTAGCAGCATATGTGGAGAACAAATAGTTTGTTTAAAAGAGACATAGTATGCAAATTTGGCTATTTGAGTGTTTTGGTATTTCCTTGTACTACTGCTTCTATAAACATTCCAAGTCAGAATAAAATGCATCCACCAATTTTTCTGTATTTTAGTAATTTTAGAGTCATGAATAAATTAACCATTTTTACTTGTAAAGTATTGTGATGTAATAACTGCCTGATTTGCTTCAGAAGCTCCCTGCTACCACCAGCCCAAGAACAGTCGATTAGGATCAATTTTTAAGGTGGTTTGGATGCAAACTATATGGCCACTAAATGGAAGTAAGTAAAAATATAAACTTTAGTTATAAGTTACATTTTAAGTTAAAATATTAACCAAGTAATGATGAATGAATGTTTTAATTGGTGTTTGAACAATGGTGTTTGTGTTTTTTAGTAACATAACAGCCCTGTGGTTTTCTCCATAAGCAGTACACAATCGAACCATTTTATTCACCATTTATGAAAGTAATACATGTTTAAAACTCTTATAATGTTTGAAAGTTTCCGGTAACATTAGCATATGTGATGTAGTACAAAGCAGAGCATTCCAAATCAAGTTTACCCTGGAGAGAATGAAATCTGTTATCTCTCTGTATGTGAAAGTGATTTTGGGTAGATAACTTCATGGACATGATTTGTAGTGTCCATAGATCTACTCTAACTTTATAAAGAGGATAGTATATGTCTCCTTTAAGCATTAGCTTTAACGTTAATTAGCTCTAGCCTTTGCTATTAGTTAGCACTTGTGAGTTTTTCATTACTCGTATTCAAATCAAGTTTCGCCTTTAATGTGCATTGTCTTAATTAACATCTGTGTTTGCCAGAATGTCTGCACAGGGCTTTATAAATGTGTATTACAGTGTTGAGCTTCATTTCCAGCTCGGCGAATACCCCACCTAAGGATGACTTTTCCTTTTACGGCTGTTGAACTGCACAGTCTGGTAGAGTTTATCACTGTTATGCTGCACTGGGTGCCAAATGGTGTCTGAAACATTTTCCTGTACAGAGTCTCATCTACAGCAATGCTTGTGAAAATAGAATATAGAAATTGAACATTTGTAGTCATATTTATACACCACTAAGGTAAGATAGATGAAATACATGATTTAATGCCAACACGTGTTATACTTGTGCCTTGCTATGGTGGATAAGGTGATGGAAACGTGTGTGGGTACTTCATACAAGTTGGAAAAAAATTGTTACCTACATCATACGTTACATATACTGTATGTATAAGAAATACAATGG
>JAOUQU010038703.1:0-17446 GCA_028566735.1 Ammoglanis amapaensis
ACTTCCAGACAAGTTGGGATATGCGAAGAGAAACATTTCGTTGTACTGAACATCTGTATATGTGTAATGACAAATAAAATAAATTTGAATTTGAGAACATGCAAACTCCACACAGAAAGTGCCGGATTGCCTTCCAATTCTAATCTTTAGAGTGCACCTTTATGTACAATTGCTGCAAGCGATATAATAAATATGAGATGTTTTTTGTTTGTTCGGATTTTAACATCATGTTTAACACTCATGACAGACGCGATGTTTACTCACCACACACGTTTACATTTAGAACATTTTGCCGACGCCTTTATCCAAAGCGACTTATAGCACAAATACAGTGTACAGTACAGCAATGAGGGTTAAGGGCCTGGCTCAAGAACTCAACATCACCCGCCCAGCAGTGGTGATGTTGGAACCGGCATCCTGTACCCCTACCAAGTTTCAGCAGTGCACAGTCATCGACAATTAACATGACATGGGGTTGTGGGAGGACGCCGGAGCACCCGGAGGAAACCCACGCGGATGCAAAAGGAACATGCAAGCGCCGCATAGAAAGCCCTTGGGCCGACCCGGGAATCAAACCCAAGACTTGTTGCAGTGAGCTGACAGTACTGACTACTAATCCTTATGATAAATCACTTTACTTTTTGGTTAGATGAGTCCATTAGAAGTAACTCTGGAGAATAAAAGGTGAATAAATGAATGCCAAAAATGGGGCATCTAAAGTCAAGTGGTTTTAATAGTGAAAGAACTAAACGACAGCTCAGTGGGGTATTGATCCGAACATAAGCGTTATGACAGAAACTTGTGAACGTGTAACAAAGAGCAAAATCCATGGCAACACATTTAAATGAGATTTGCAGTATGTGCATTTCAAACGAATTAGATCGTACCTCCTTGAATAATTAACTTTTGCCTTTAAGTTAAGACAAGTGAGGATTTTCTCAGAATCTATCCCACAGTAGGATATAAACATGGAGTGCTCACAGTTTGTTTACAACCAATGCGACAAACCAATCGCACAGCAAACCAATCATAACATTACAGGCTCTGATTAATTACAGCTAAATTATAATAAACACCTCAACGAGAAAAGCTGAGGATCTGAGGATGATCTGGATTACTGAGCTGAGAAGCTGCCGTGCAGCTGGACCAGCTGCTCGATGATAGTTTCTTGTAAAAAAGTGAAGAAAAAAAATCTGGTGGGGGGGTTTGCGGGGGCTACGGTTACCGAACCTCAACAGGGACTCGCACCAGATAGCGGATACATCTGGTTTCATGTTTCCGTGTTAGACAGAAGAGCTGAATGCAAACTGTCATGTCTGCTTCCAAAATGAAAGACAAAATTTTCTTTAATTCATTGCATAATTACTTTCTAAAAACTAAAAACATGACACAAATAATGTTGAGATCAGATTAATACATAAACCACTCTAGGGGTTGCCACAGTGGATCATATTCACCTCCCTCCATCCATCGTAAATGGGACAGTGATGGCTTGGTGGTTAGGGAACTGGGCTAGAGATCTGAGGGTCCGTCAAATCATGCCTCATCACCACCATGGTACCACTGTTGGACATCTGATCAAAGTCCTCAACCTTCAATCATTGTTCTATTGTAAATGTAAGTTGCTTTATATAAAGGCGTCTAAGTGCTGACAATCTAAATATAATGCAGTCAAAGCATCCTGAGCTGGAATACAAAGCTGCCAGCGCCAGAAAATACTCGACTCTACTCAACATAGATGTTAAGCCGTTCTAAAAAAAACCGTGATTATACAACTAAATATCAGGTTAGTGATTCACAGGAATGCTAAAACTAAAGAGCACACAAGTGCACACAGAGTCTTTAAAGACAAATACAGAAAATTGTATATTTACATTTTTAGTATTTAGCAGACGTCTTTATCCAAAGCAAGTTACAGTTTCACCATTTTGAGCAATTGAGAGTTAAGGGCCTCGCTTAAGGGCCTAACGGTGGTTGTAGTGGGGCTTAAACCGACGACCTTCTTATCTCTTGTACAGTACCTTAACCACTAAGCCATGACAGTACTGCAAATACACATTAGCATATGCAGTATATACATTTCTCTTCATGTTTCGATTTAGAAAAATGTGCAATGTTCCCAGTGCATTAAAATCCAATAATAATGATTAAAATATTAATATTATTATTATTAATGGTATAATTGTGTCGATATGATTAACTCTTAACGCTAATATTTTGAACACCAGTGTAATGCTTCAACGGATTACATTTCCAGTGGCTTTTGTCCGAATCGTTACACACGTTGGATAAACAACTAAAGGCCTTCAGATAAAAAATGTAAAAATAATAACACACACAGAGGCAGAAGAACCATTAGATGAAAGTGTATTAAGAGTTTCACTGGAGCAGAAGATAAAACACACAGTATCACTTGATTCACAGACTCTCCAGCCACCATCAGGATTTATGCATCAACACTGCGCCCTCTAGTGTTCAGAGTGCAGTGAGGGTGGTGCCGACATACCGACGATGACAGACTGCAATGCAGCACAGAAAAAAAAAAAGAAACTGCTCGTCATCGCCCTGAGAAAAGTTCTGGTAAAGGGCACCGAAGAACAAACACAAAGGACACCGTGTTCCTCTGTTCAAAGTTCAAACTCGAAACTTCCACCACCCCCCACCCAAATATTTATTTACATTTATAATTAGTCACATTTGATACTCAAACATTCAACACAGGCATGTGTTCATCATGGCTGATTGATCGCATTCATTATTAAACCTTGAATTCCTTAATACTGGCCAAGTTATCATCACTGGGTCCTTAAATCAGAGAACTAAACCAGAGATTCAATACATAAATATACAGATATAAATAAATTCAAATGTAATTACTGTTAGTTTGATTTAATTAACATTTCGTTAATTCATTAATTTATTCAGCGGTGGTCTATCGGTCCAAAAAGTGGACCGGATCGTAAACTTGCTGGTTCGATTTCATAATTGGGAATCAACAGGTCATGACTGAAGTGCACTTCTACTCTGTCTAGGGCTGCCCACCGTATGTGGACTAGTCGTGGTCTAGTGGTTAGAGTACAGGATTAGTAATCTCAAAAATCCTGGTACAAACCTCGCACCGCCAGGCTGCTGCTGTTGGACCCTTGAGCACTCACTTGGGCACTTCAGTCATGACCTGTTGAAATTTGTAATCGAACCAGCAACTTTCTGATCACAAGTCCGGATCTTAAACCACCGGGTCATGACTGCATCTTTTAAAATGTTATAAAACCTTCCTATTGAAAGCAGCACGGGTGAATCACTACCCTGTCACCTGTTTACTACAGTTCCTTGGTTGGATCACTTTTAAAATCGATACCGAGCACTGCAGACCGAGAACAGCCCACACGAGCTACAGTGTTAAAGATGCTCTGACCCAGTCGTGTGGCCATCACAATTTGTCCGAGTATGCAATGTCTACTTGCTGCCTAATACATCTATATGCCACCTACTAGCAGGTTCTGTGAGAAAGAAATCGGTGCCATTGACTTCATGTTCATAATATTTTGCCTGGTCACTGTCTCATGGACCAAAACGCTGCTTTATGAACCGCAATAACAAAAACATCAAAGTGCAAAACGGAACCATGAGCCGATAAGCGCATCTGATACTCCAAGTGCTCCCGTGTGTTGATTTTTTAAAAGAGGGGGAAGTAGTGATGTCATAACCTTCACCAGCTTCTACTATGATACTGGGTACGCATGTAGCGGTCAGCGCTTAGACGTGAGCGTCAAGGTGGAGGAGACGCGGAAGATCTGAGGCAGCATGTTGCTAAGCTGGTAAAACATTTCCTCCGAGATACTCTGTGAAATAAATAAAACACACACACACACACACACACAGGTTACTAAGCACGTAATCTCACCTGAGGAGATATACATTGCACTTTTGTTTGCAGGTGGCTTCTTTGCTGTAAAGTCATCAGAGTCAAACATGGATTCAGGCTTTTTAAAAAGGCCCCCGGCTTGTTTTAGCAAGTCGTGTCGGGGCCTGTTACTACGACGGGACTTTGTAGTACGAGAATGCAGGTGCTAGATTCATTAACCATCCACACATTGTGAAACGTGACAGACCACATGTGAAGATGTGAAGTTAGACGGAGACTGTAACAAAGATGAAACCTTAGAACATTTTTTTTTAAAAGACATGCACACACACACACACACACACACACACACACACGCACGCACACACGCACACACGGTTGGACGGACGAAGGAACTGCTGAACGATTACAAAGTTACACCTAGCGAAAATGAATTATAACTTTGTGAAACTGCCGAATTTAATTGCTTAAAAGTACAGAATCCTACAGGTTTGTATATTACAGAATAAATCGAGGGTTAATTGAGCTAGTTGACCTTGCATTTGCACAGAGGTCAACACCGTTGAAGCTTAAACCACTCACCTGATTACTAGTCCAGTAAAACCAGTCCAAAGCAACTTACTAAAGCAAACCATTCTGAGCAATCGGGGGTTAAGAGCCATGCTCAGTGGTAGTGAGTACTGAACCTGTGACCTTCTGGTCTCTAGACCAGTAACCTTAACTACTATGACATCACTGCCCAGAACTAGGCTACTAGCAGACTTCTTATCATAGACTGAGCAGCTTTAAAAGATCAGTAAGCTACACTAAATGACAGTATTTTATCAAGCTGACCACAAACATGTTGGACATCCAATTTTAATATAAACGATATTAAAACTGTGATGTATTTGTGATATTTTAACTTGCGATCAGACTTCTCACAAGGTTTTGATAAGTCTGTGTGAACGTTTGCCAGGAAATCCATTCTCGAGTTCTACAGTGTGGATACAAGACGAGACGCTGGAGTTTCTTTAAACGGAGCTTTTCTTTTATGTCTTTATAGAGTTCGTGTTGTATACGAGGCCACTATCATGCCACGACATGTACAAACCTGGCACAAAGACATGCACAAAGTTGGAAGTGTGTCTACAAGTGTCTCTATATCATCAAGGCATGACACCTGAAAGCGATAACTATGACATATAAAAGCATTATAACATATAAAAGCATTAAACACTTTAAATCCTTGCATCATGTCTGAGATCTAGAACCTCAGGAAAGATAGTTTCAAACCGTTATAAATAATATATTTTTTAAAACAGCTTAAAAACAAACAAAAAAAGAACACAACAACCTCTAAAATAAAATATAAAAATAAGTGCAAAATGTAGAGCTTAATCACAGACGTGAGAGAAAAGTTTAGAACCTGGATCTTCTGTGCAGCATAACGAGTAAAAGCTGCTTCACCAGGTTTAGTTTGGACTCCGGGTTCGACTAGCAGACCTGAGTCCAGGGATTTATTTATTCGGAGATTTATTCTGGAAATAACTTATGATCAGATGTATCTGGTGTAGTTTGTTTGTTGTCCGTGTATCCCATATTGTTTTGTCATTTCCCTCCGCTGATTTATTTATTTACTCTCGGTTCGCATTCTGTTGGAGCGACTTCTGCTCCGGCTGTATATCGGATTATCTTTTCTTGCTAGTTTGATCAGCTTCTTCCTTTCGACTTTATTGCACTGTAACACGTTTATTAAAAATGTAATAAAACCAGCTGGACGGGGAAGTGAAAACAAGGTGCGTTATTCGAATGTAGAGGCTAATGGAAGATTATTGAAGCCAAATGCTGTGTAGAGGTAATTACAGCGATAAGATAAAATAAATAAACTAATAACTAAAGTTAAAGTTAAATTGTAGTATTTGATGTATAGTGATGTTTACATGTTAAAGCACGCCAGTGTTTGCTTTGTGGTCTATAAGCTCTGCTACTTATCTGACTATAAGAATGGCACATTTCACCAAAGCTGCTTTAAATACACAGAGCCTATATATCATGGATGAAAAAGCCTTTCTGTCACATCACGTTAAGCGAGACTTGTGGCCAGCAGGGATGGTTTTAAAGAGATATCGAAAACAGCTTTGACGATCGAAGCCAATTTTCTATATAAAGCGAACAATAAACAATCGGCTGACAGTATGGTGTAAGGCGGTGGCTATTATCAGAGTATCAAACTGACAGTTGTTAATGTCAGACGCTCCTTTGATGCTTCTTTTATCCGCTCAGCCTGTCAGCAAGAGGAGGAATAACGTGCATCATCCAGAGTTATTAAAGAAATTATGGCAGCAGGTGTTTTGATACAGCGAAGTTAGAATGCAGTGCAGCATGTGCCATCTTTTTCTGGGTAAATGGCTGTGACCATCAGCGAACACATCTATAAAAAATATCTGTAACAAGTGTCTGTGTGTGTGTGTGTATTTATACATAAACATATCAAGGTTGGTACCTGTGGGACGAGAAACTGAACCGTTCTGGAGATGCCACCATCCCACGAAGCCATTTCCATCATAAAACCTGCAAGAAAGGTTCCGAATATAAAAGAGGCATTTTAAAAACATACAAGGCGGATAGTTCGTAACACCGCAGTGACCCGAACGCTTTTCCGTAACTGTTATATGCATTATATAGAAAATCATATGGATTCATGTACAGGACCGGGCCCAGCTTACGTTCAAGGGTTTTTTCCTCGACTCACTGTTTAAATCGTAGAGCAAATACTGAAACGATGGGGCCAACACTGCCCGTGTTCACTCCACTGAAGACTTTTATTACACAAACAACAAATGTTCAGGTTCCTCGAGGTGTTAGTAGAGGACAGACGAGTCTTTATAGTTACAGTCAGCGTTCTCGAAAACAGCATGTAATAAATGGAATCAGTTGCCAGTTCATATTCGAGAAATCGATATGCATCATGCTTTTAATAATCAGCTTAAATTGTGGCTTATTAATAGTGAAATATGTGACCATTCGAATATTAAAAGTCGCCTACTGACTGACCATGCTGACCCGGGATGTTGTGTTGTACTATTACTGTTATTTGTGGTGTCTGTAATGTTTTTGTGTGTGTGTATTGTTGGATGTGATTCCTGAATGAATTGTTTTTATTGTTAGGTTGCTCACTTAAGAACTGATTTCAGATGAAAATTAGCCTCGAGATCGAACACTGGCTCATTTCATTTTTATTACCAACCTAACCAAACTCCAATCAACAATCCGTGCATGTTTTAGACTGTGGGAAGTGAGTGGCTCTCCAGGAGTGTCAGGTGATTGAATTAAACGTCTCCATTTTCATTTGAAGTCTATTCTACATTGTACACACCTCCAGGCTATTTGACCGAGAGAGAGAGAGAGAAAGCGATGATGAGCTGCAAAACGAAGGCAAAACGGTCAACAAGTGCTTAGAAACTCAGAACTCCTTCATGATCGTTGAAAAGTTCAAGATCCAGGTAGGTCCTCATGTGCAAAGCTCTCATGTTCCTTCGTAGTTTTAGTGTATTAATGTGGCCGACACTGAAGCGAGGATAAATATTTCACTACGGTGGGCTTTTTCCTGTGTGTAATTCCTTCGTGAGACGTTTCCTCTATTAGTCAGCATTTACTGCTCTGCTTACTCACCTTTTACACATTTAAAGACCAGCTCAGCTCGCTTCAGACACCAGGGAATAGTCATCTCCTGCAACACAGTGACAGGGAAGCAGAAAGAGAGAGAGAGAGACAGCGAGAGAGAGAAAGAGAGGTTTTAACTTTACGGGTTAAAAACCAAGCCACAGGAAGAGCTCATCTTTTTCTTCAAAAATGAAAACGTTCCTTGAAAAAAAAAATCCAAATTTTAAACCGGATGCTTGTTATTTTAGGAGGAACGGTCACCTCAAAGCAAGAAGATCTGGAGTTCTATCCCTAGGGGGAGCTATACAGGTGCTTTGGAGGATCCCATCCTCTTCACGCCGTGCCAGTGTGAGTTTACTCCAGGTGCCAAAAACTTGATTAAAAATGTGTGTACTGAATAAGTACAGTGTGTGTGTGTGTCATGAATATAAACCGACCTGGCTGTGTTAATAATAAAGATGTGTCAATATTATACCCACAATATGATATTCACCATACTGGGTTCACTTTTAGACAGCAAGAAGTCACAGGTTCGAATCTCAAGGGTTTTCCGTGTGGAGTTTGCATGTTCCTCCCTCCCCGTAAAAGTGGGGGTAGAGGGGTATGTTTTTAATGTGTGTATGCATGTATGTGGACTGAATCTACGCACCCGTTACGGTCATAAATGATGTAGTGATGAGGAAGTTCACCCCTCCCCTACGCCCCGTTACCTCAGACATGTCGTGCACGAGCAGCAGCGGGACGGTGATGGTGGTGACGTCGTGCGTGCAGCAGACTTTCAGGATGTTACGCAGACCCATGATGGCCGGATCTCGTGCCGTGAGGTTCGCCGAGCGCACGTTATCATCCACGCAGAGATGGAAGAGCGTGTGCACCTCGGACAGATTGGAATGGCGAGTGATGTAGAATTCACCTGCAGGGAAGAGCACAGATGATTCACATCAACGGCCACAGTTCCAGAATGTTCAAAACAAAACAATACACAAGAATAGTGACAACGTTTTTACCAGGAAGGATACTAGACGGGTTTCGTTCGAGGTTCTTGTTTTTGTCATCGTTGCTTCCGTTTCTAGTAGTTTCTGTGGAAGAGAGTGAATCAGGGTTCATTTCTGAAGGTTGTTATGAAGCAAATGATGATGTCAGCAGAGCACTTAGGACCTATAATGCAACAGGAACTGGTGCCTCATTTACAAATTAAAGTAATTACACTCATTTAAACAAAACAAACCAAAAAACACACAAACCAGATACTAATCATCTTTTCATCGCGACACCTGTTAGCGAGTGGGATATATTAGTTTGCAAGTGAATATTTTATCCTCAAAAGTCGATGTTCACAGCAAGCCAAATGAGCCAAATTGTGATGGATAGACAACCGGGTCAGAGCAGCTCCAAAATCGCAACTCCTTAGATGCATCTCAATAAATTTATATAAATTAAATAAATTAAATAAAATATTCTCAGAATCTTAGATATTTTAAATAATTAAGACAAGCTTCCTAAGCGGTTACAAAACGGTCCTGGACAAACTCCACAAGAAGTCACAAAAGGTCAATTGTAAAGAAGCTGGTTACCAAGGCGCCATATCCAAGTGTATTCAGGAAAAGTTGAATGTAAGGAAAACGTGTGGTAGATGTGTGTTAGTGTACATTTTAATCACATAAATATATAAAATATATATTAATATATACATCACACATAGAAAACCACCCAAGCGTGAATCGGCACATCAGGTAAAGTTTCCGAACAGGCCACAGAGTGCTGAGGTAAATAAAAAAATCCCAGACGCTCTGCTGACTCTATAAGTTCCAAACTTCCTCTGGCGTGAACATCAGCACAAAAACTGTGCATCTGGTGGCTTCACAGCGATACCAGCTCCGACACCGTATACGGTGCGAGATATAGATTCGGGTCTGTAAATCCTTGCACGGTTTGCTGTCTGCACATCGTCCTTCACGGTCACTTCGGTTCGCTGATGCTCAGTTACTGTCCGTACTGTCTGTGAGATGGAACGTACGGTGAGAGAGATTTTAGTGCGAACGGAACTGGACCTCCCATTCATGAGCGTCTCCGTGTACTTTTAGGAAGCTGCTAAATATGATTAGCGTGTCGTTTTTAAGAATGCATTATCAAATCTTGTCTTGATCAGATTGCTTTATCAATTAACAAATCTTAAGACGCTTTAATTGTTTTGTGTTGTTTCTCATCTCACACTGTTGCGTTATTCGTTTCTATTGATTGTAAAGCGTCCTTGTGTCTTGAAAAACCCTTATAAATAAAACAATATAAATTTATAATATTATTATTATGAGTTTCTGTGACTGAGCTCGAGCACCTTTGCACGTTTTCCCCGTGTCCACAAGGGTTTACTCCGGGTACTCTGGTTTCCTCCCACAGTCCGTAACATGGCATGTGAAAACAAGATCCTTGAGATGCTACGGGCTGGACAAAGATCTGGCAACCTATTCCGTAAAAAACAAAATCAGTAGCGTTCCGGAGACGACCCAAGAGTCGGGTATGACTGCAAACGGGTAAAAAGTGTATATGCTACCCAACTACTGCTGAGATTTGGAATTTAATCTCAGTGGTGAAGACGTTCGAAGTTGCCAGTGTGTCCGAGCGAACGAAGGATGTATGAAGGACAACCAAACACAAGTTCTTAGGGTTGTTCAAGGTGGAACAGACACATGACGTACAGCTCAGTAAGACGTCCGTTAGAAATGCGGCATAATATTTAGACAAGCAAAAATGAATTAAATAATTAATAAAAAATAAAATCAATCAATCAATGCCGGGTCGGATGTCGGATGGTCGCAGGTGGCGCTGGAACGAAATGGAAAACTTCCCGCCGGGGCTCGTGAAGTTGGATCTGCCATGGTGCAATGCAGAGGACGGGTGTTTGGGAAATGGGGAACACACACACACACACACACACACACACACACTTGCTGTGTCACTCACCAGGCTGTTCTCTCTGCTTGCTGCTGCGTTGTGCCCGTGCATACAGCACCACCTGCTGGACCACCTCCAACTGCTCAGACAATCGAGGGAAATGGAAATCCGTGCACTCCTGGGACACCGTGGCGAACTCTGGAAAGATTCGTTCAGCAGAATTCGTCTTCACTTTAGTATTATAATACTATATAATAGTATTACACATTATATATATATATATATGAGAGAGAGAGAGAGAGAGAGAGAGAGAGAGAGAGAGAGATACACATACATTTTTAATGGGGAAATCATATCATAAACCCAGGACAACATCATATTGCATCGTGGGTAACGTGTATTATTAAATACGCCGCAAGTACACAAACAATTGACACATTTTGCATTTCCAGTTTGACACGACTTGAAACGCAAACACGACGTCACTAAACTGAACAGATGATAAGATGGGGTGCATTCTGGGAGTTGCGGTCCTGCTGTAAAGAGAATTTGCATAAGAACTACATAAGAGACTACGTAAGGAACTATATAGGAAGAAGCAGAGCGTAAGGCAGCTTCGTAGCTCAAAAGTCGTTACATTGCTCGGCTGCATTATTACCTCTAAACTTAAATGATATTATTATCCTCTCAATTATTAAATTATGTTTAAAAAAAAAAAAAACGTTTTTTTTGCCGATCGTATCGTTTTACTTTGTCGGTCATTAAACCGGTCCGTGAAGAGCACCGCTATAGACCCTAAGTTATCGATTAGATGTGGTGACAGACCTCTCTTAATGCCGCTGTAGGAGTTGACTCGGTTATCGACGAGGAGGACGAGGCCACAGAGAGACGACGAGTACAGAGAGAGTGCTGTCTGTAGTCGCCGTAGCTTCACGCTGCCGCCGCTGCCGTGGCGACGGTGCCTGCAGAAGTCCAGCACGTTAGCTCGCACCAGCCGCAAATTGTGCATGGTTTTCAGCTGAGCCCCTGAAACATCAAAGGGTTTAAAAAATAATACTCGTATACATGAACAGTCGTAAGAGGTAAACGATGTGTGCGTCGTCGTAGCAACATACACATTTTGAATCCTAAGACTACGACTGTGACATGGATGAGACCCAATAAGACTTTAAGACCTTTCCAGACGTCCATGCCGATGTAAACAAACATTAAGGTGCGCATTTGCCAATCGTTTTGGAAACCTAGACAGGCATGTACATTAGAGCAAATTTAAACCTGACGGCTGATGGTATGTGTCTTCATAATGTGGTTTGTGTAGGTGCCAAGCATTTCTAAAGAGACGTCACACCTAAGTGAATGGTGAAGCTTTCTTCCAGCTGTCGCTGCTCCTCGAAGCGCCTGTCTCCCGGCTCCCCGGACTCGGACAGCTGCCCGGGCTGCACTTTTATTTCCTCGCTGTAACAAGAGCAGAAAACCACAGCAATAAAACCACAGAAAATGGTCCCGACGACAAGTTTAAAAACGGGCACAACGATTTATAATGGCTGGAATTAAAGCTTAGTTTAATCCTAGAACACGACTGTCGGGTGAATTTCACCCACACAATTTGTGCCACGTGATTTTATCACAATAATAATAATAAAATAATTTTATTAAAACGCACCTTTAATGACACACAAGGACACTTTACAAGTAAAACAGTAGCAATAATTAAAAAATGACTAAACCTATAATAATGATAACAAAATGATATCGCCGATTATTTTTATTGTGTTGCTGCGGGACTTTGGGGAGCTTCAGGACACTCACTGATGTCATTAATGACATCACAATGCTTTTTTTTGTTTTCAAGAAAGGCTTGAGTGATTTTCACCCGACGTTAGTGATCAAAAGGAACATATTTTATGGGTGATGTTTGTGTTTGTGTGTTTAAATCAGGCGCTTTATACTAGGGTTAAATAAACCCAACGTTATTGATGGTGTTATGGATTTAAACGTCGCCGTTCCAGAGTTAAGAAGGCACCGGTTGTCTGTACGGAGCCCTCACTCCAGAACGAAGTAGCCTTGAAATGAACCAGAAGTTTAAATTTTCTTTAGTGACACCAGTGTCCAACCTGTCAACAAACCCTGTCGTCTCTAGACTTGATGGTCATAAATAACCACAGAGTGGCTTCAAGTCCGTTGTCACGGCTAACAACATCATCATCACGCGGTGGTAACTCCGTTTTGATGCTGTTAGAACGACTTTGGTTTCATAAAAGCTGCGTGTGTGGACACAAAGACATTCCATCACAAGTTTTTGGCTCCCACTGAACCGTTCCATTCTCCTTCACATGCTGGTTCTCTAATCGACGAGTCCAACTTGCAATGCATCCTGGGACAGAATGAGGCCGGTATACGGTATATAGCAGTTGAATCCTTCGTTTCCAACGAAAAGTAAGATGCATTTGTGAAATGTGACGTCCTTGTCGCGCCCATGAAACGAGTCCTTCTGCAGGACGCGGCGCCTGAATGAAGATGTGTGAACTGTATCTGTAAAGTGAAACCGGGTTTAACTTACTTAATGGTGCTGTTGTTCGGGTTACGAAGATCCTGGTGCAGTTTCACTACCCACTCCTGATACTCCTGTTTCTGAATACCAGTTACTTGCTTCAGCTCGCTGGCCCACTTGTTCTCCAAAACCTAAACATTAGACACACTTAGACTACCACGGTTACTATAGTAGACAATCATTGGTTATAAAATTTGCAGGAATTAATATCACAAATCAAAGAAAGTCACAGATACAGCCAGTGGCTAAGAATACTATCAAATAATTGTATTAAAACTGTACCCTCAGTAGTAAACAAAGTGCGCAGGACCCCGAACCCTTGACATGCTTTGGTGTGGTGAGATGTTTTGCTCTTACCTGCTGAGCTTCAAAGTGTTGAGTGGCTACTGTGTTAACATCCTGATCGCTCAGAGTTTTCCCCAGCTCCTGCATCACCTTGTTCATTTCTGCAGCCTGTCTGTGGATGAGTAGAGTCGACCATTGAATAAGAATGGATCCTTGTCCTGAGCCCTTGTCCTGAACCCCACCAAACCAGTGCGATGAACTAACCTCTCCTGGAGTTTCTTCAGCTCCATGTCTCTCTCGCTGATTAACTCCGACACACTGACGTAATAATTGTGTTCTAGGTTGAGCAGCGTTTCTGAGGCCGGAGAGTGAATCAGCTGGTGGTAAACATCTGCAAAGTCCTCGTCCCAGCTGGGCTCCTCAGGTCGAGCGTGTTCGAGTGTCGTCTAAAGACAGACATTACTTGCTTCAGAGCAAAATGTACAGCAGTGGTGTGATGCTACTTCAGTTAATCTGTCTGTGACCGGTTCATTTGTTTTCTAATGACTTAGGGGGTAACAAAACAGAAGAGAATCGTAACAAATGCATTCACTTGATGCACGATTTCGATGTATCATAAGCTAAGAAAATCATTTATCAGTCCCACAGTGGGCAAACACACACACACACACGCACGCACGCACGCAATAACTGAACGAACCTTTGAAAATAATGATGGTTAATGTTATGTAATACATTACACATTGACTGTAACAAGGTGATTAATAACTGCATTCTTTGCATGATTTCAGGAAACACGGTTTTAGATGCACTAATTAAGATGCCCGCCTTTCCTTACAGACGTGTACTAATATGAAGCAGCAGCAGCGCTCTGCGTGTGTGTGTGTGTGTGTCAGGAAGGTGCCAGCAGATTTTGAACCCTTAACACTTTAAAGTTCAGATGCAAGTGAGCTGCTTGTTCCAGTTAAAGGATACGGGCGATACGATCTAGTGTTTCAAAAGAATGTCTTGCATGCACTGGGTCAACACCAAATGATTTAAATGTGACCGAAGCATCTGCCTTACAACAGAATCCCTAAAGATCGCGTTTCATGTACAAACATCCGTTTGACGTTTGAAATGTAAAAGTAGAAAGTCGCAGATGATAAAGTTATGTCAGGATGAAACTTCAACATCAGTATTTAGAGATACACAAACCAAAGTGTCATGGAGATAAATACATTAAATGTAAAGTTGAAATGGACTTCAAATTATGGATGTCCTTTTATTTCTACTCATGCCAAATGGGATTTAAAAATCATAGGTGCTGGTATAATTGGCCAAAATGTGGGTGCACATGAGGGCATTTACATTTCTGTTTTAAATGTATGGAATTAATTTTTAACACTACAGTGCAAAAGCTGTTTAAAATCAAGGGCACTACTAACACTGGTGAGGCAGGAAGGCCAATTTATACTCTTCTCACCAAACTTTTATAACTACACATCTGGGTAAGGAGTACCGATGTACACCACAAGAGGGAACACAACAGCCATCAAAACAATTGTGCGAGCACGCTTATAGTTAGTGTGTTTACCCTTGGTATATGTCGATGCCTCGATGTTTAGGACGTCTTGATAATGAACCAACATTTAGACTCAATCGTTGTTTAATATCGACGGGTTAAAAATCTACAACAGACGGCGCTACACCCGGAAGGTAAACACAAACGACAGAACCCTCCAGAATCTCCTCGCCGTAGTGGAGGTATAAATCAGACTTGACCCAACAATCTGAGAGGTCGATAAAGCACCAATGATTCGAGTAACCAGTAATATATACTCACATAACCTTTACCACTCCACCATGTGAGATACTTAAGAGCATTTACCTCGGCGTAAGCTTTGGCCCACAAGTTGGTCAGTTTATTAATATCAGTGTCTCCATTAGAGATCCTCTGTAGAGCTGCTTCAGCTTCACGATCAAAATCTTCTAAAGTTTCTCTCTTAACAAAGGCAACAAGCCTGTTCTTTAAATCTGGAACAAACCAAGCGGATAAAAGGCACAATATTTTAATTACTAAAATAATAAATAATACATGGGAACCGTTTTAATAGAAAAAAACAGCACAGCCGCAAAATCATTCAACCTAAATTAAAATATATAATTCAACGGCCTTTAGTTCTTTTATTTAATATTCACTATTTACTTTTTGTTGTCACAAATAAATCTAAATATTTTCAGCCGCTCACAAAAGGAGTCACAAAAGCGGATTGTGTTACACATTTTACACAAATTTACCCTATTTATATCAAATGCACAATGTTGTGGTGGTCTTTCTTTCCTTTATCCCTACAGATGTAAATACTGCAGTGATTTCCGCCATGGATCTGGCTCACAGGCCAGAGAAAGACAAACAGAAACAGAGGGAGCGAGACAAGAAGACAAGGACCGATGGAGAGACAGTCAGCATGAGAGACAAAGAGAAACAGACGCACAGAGATACAGCAAGAAAGCGACAGACACAAAGAGTGAGAGAGAGAGAGAGAGAGAGAGAGAGAGAGAGAGAGAGAGAGAGATAGCAAGAAGAAAAAAACATTTGGAATTCGGCTATGCTAGTATTTTTAAATGCTAGTAGATTATGGCTAGGAACTTGTTACAATAAGTAACTATTTTTATTATTTTAGCCTTGACAACACTGTGAACAAATACAAGCATTTCTGGTAGAACTACGTCACTTCGGAGACACTAAATGTTTAACCATGAACACATCAGTAAGTCTTTCTTACCATGTTCTACAAAAGGTGGGATTTTATGAAGCAGCATGAGTCTCCCATGAAGATCGTTAACATTTTCTTGGAAAGGAAACTGAAGCGGCACTTTGAGAACACAAACGTTTCTTCCGGCCTTGAACTCGAACACAAACTCTTTCTCGGTAGTGCTCACTTTCCCTTTATTCTTCCTCATTCTTTAACTGAAACACACAAACAAAGAGAAGTGTTAAAGGGTCGGGACTGTTCCTATCATATAATGAGTAACAACGTTTATTATTAGTTTATTTCATATCTCAGTCAGAGCTCTCATACAAACTATCGCGACACGTGTGTGTGTGTGTGTGTGTGTGTGTGTGTGTGTGTGTGTGTGCGCGTACGTGTGTGTTTCACATATACACATGTACAATGAGGGCCTTGCTCAAGGACTAATGGCTCAAGGACTCATGGCTGTGGAAGTGTTTTATTAGAACATAGAACAACGTTCCATCGATGTTCTTCTGCCCAGTTATTTTAAATCTTTAGATACAAAAGATAGAAGAACGTTCATAGAACGTTCATATAATGTTATAACGTTGTTGTCGTCGAACAATCATTGTTACGAGTTTATGAAGGTCACAAGACGTGTATTGAACGTTCTACTACCGTCATAGTTAGAACGTTTGCTCGTAGGGTTAGAATAACCTTACATAACGTTAGTGAAAGTTATAAATCAAAAAGATAAATAAAATAATAAACAATAAATAATAAATAAAAGCTCCGTATTTTATACTCCAGTCCTGGTGGTGGTGGTAGTAGTGCACTAAAGAGTTAGTTGCCAACCGTCTTAAAAAAAAGACGAAGAAGAAGCTGGAGGACGCTGTCGGCTCAGCTGATTGGATCGTTTGTGACAACAACAACAACAAGCTGTAAGTAAACCAGTTAAAAACGAATGTATTTATATGTGTTTAAATGTATTTATATTTATGCGTTTTATATTATAATTAACTGTAAGAAAATAGCGTGTGGTTTGTTTGGTATGTATATATGTTGGTTAGCTTTATGTGTTAGCAACAAGCGAAAGGAAGCTAATAAACATGCTCGGTTTTTATTCAGTTCACTTCACTGTCACTTAATTCTGTCACTTAATTAGAGTTTAAAAGTCTCCGTAATATTTTGAGCCATCTGAGGAAAAAAATGACATGTTATTTATATACGGATGAGTTAAAATTACGATTTTTTAAATATATAATAAATAAAAACTCCTTACAGTTGATGATCAGGATTATTTAAATAACTAAATAAAATGAACCATATTACTGTCACAGATGTACAAACCTGTGTTTGGACACACACACACACCCACACACACACAGTATATATATATATATATATATTGCACTACTACCACCACCACCAGGACTGGAGTATAAAATATGGAGCTTTTATTTATTATTTATTGTTTATTATTTTATTTAT
>JAOUQU010038810.1:0-17442 GCA_028566735.1 Ammoglanis amapaensis
TTTTTTTACATGAATTAAACGAAGCCTCGAGGCAAAAGATTTGCCTCGAGCATTTTTTGTAATCGAGTTACTCGAGTTACCCGAGTAATCGTTTCAGCCCTAGAATGAACGAATAAATTGAAACCCTTTCTCTGCAAAAAACACACTTTGTGCCAAGTTTACCACATTTCATATGCATCAATAATGAAGTGCTGAATAATTAACAAAGAAATCGAGCCTAAAGTGAGTCACTACCAGACGTCTTTCATCACGAATGCTAACACCAGACGTGGACTTTATTGCTGAAACGTCGGCGCTAGTTAAGACTGATGCAGCGATTTGCGGTGGAGGAACAAAGATTAGCATGACAGGACCGAGCTTGAGTCCATATCGCGCTCGTTATTGCACTGGAAACGGCGTCTGCACTCATCCGTGCCGTCAGCAGAGAGAATTATGAGACGCTGTGGAGAGAATGAAGATTAAAAGTTTGTGCTTGTTGATCGATACGTTTATTAAGCGATACGTTCGGCAGATGCACCAACAGCAGACGATTTCGAGTCGAGTCGGAGCCACAGAGATGATTTACAGACACGTGTGATCATCTACTTTACTTTTTACTTGCTGTTCGCATTTTATTGTGTCATTAATAATTTAAAGTAGTAACGATGAAATTAAAACAGTAAAATAGCTGGTAGAGGGGTATCGTAGTCCATAGAGACCTTATACCTCTGTGCTTTGTATCGTTGGAGTAGAACTTCATCTATAGATGAGAAAATGACCAGCAAATAATAATAATAATAATAATAATAATTAATAATAATATTTTAAAAATATATTTATTTATGGCCGTCTTTCAAAACATTCAAATACACATTACACAGATATGCCTGTGTATGCCTGTCTGTCTATCACTATATCCTACAATCTCACTGTCTGTCTGTCCATACGTATGTCTGTCTATTGACATACCTATCAATCTCACTGTCCATCCGTCCGTCTGTCTGCCTATTAATATACCTGACGTTCTTATTGTCTATCTTTTTGTCTGTCCGCCCGTTCATCTATCTATATCACTGTCTGTCTGTCTGTCTTTTTGTCTATCTAAATACCAGACTAAATATCTCCTGACACCTTACAATACTGATGCATGTTTTACATCATAACTTCTTTTATCCTTCGTAGATGTTAGTGCTTCATATAACATGTTATAAACCTGTTATGATCCTGCACAGCATCGAATCCTTTTTCTCCAGTTAATGAGCACAAATAAATCCTCCAAAATGAATCTGCAGAAAGTCAGGTGACCGAGTCATGTGATCATTGATAAACCACAAACAAGCTGCTCGATACGAACTGAAGCTCATAAATCACGTCATTTCTGCATCTGTTTAGTATGGACACGTCTGTGAAAAATATCAGCCATAAACTGTCTGTGGTATCGAGTCTCACTCGCTGCCGTGCTGCTAACGGTCGTCCTGACAGATGCTGGTGGAAGAGAATCTGACTCGACTCGGGTTCCCAGAACGTTTTACATCTCGACAGGTTCATTCGTCTGTGTTTCGTTTGTTTACACTGGAACCAGGTTCTGATCTTTATTATTGACGTTGTGCTTTATTCGTTCTTTCATGCATGGAACCCAGGGTTCTCTGGTTTCTCTGGAACCTGGGGTTCTCTGGTTTCTCTGGGTTCTCGGGAACCTGGGGTTCTCTGAATTCACTGGAACCCAGGGTTCTCTGGAACCTGGGGTTCTCTGGTTTCTCGGGGTTCTCCAGAACCTGGGGTTCTCTGGTTTCTCTGGGTTCTCCAGAACCTGGGGTTCTCTGGGTTCTCTGAATTCACTGGAACCCGGGGTTCTCTGGAACCTGGGGTTCTCTGGTTTCTCTGGGTTCTCCGGAACCTGGGGTTCTCTGGTTTCTCAGGGTTCACTGGGTACTAACGCAACGATAAAATTCAAGCAGAAAAATAAAAATACACACCCACAAATGTGTGTGTGTCATCCTGTCCCCTGAGTTTGGTCAGGAGGAAAAGGTCAGACAAACACACACACACACACACACACACAGACACACAAACACACTCACACACACATCGCCTCATAATGATACAGTTACTGCTATGCTTGTGCACCCTCCAGAGGCACCACATGACGTACAGTTTCTTATTTCTTGATCCCAACGAAGCCAAAAGTATATAGACACTCATCTTAATTCGGTTTTGCTATAGCTCAGTGTTGAGCTGTAGTAGCAATCAGAGTGATATTGGATCAAGCCCCGCTACGTCTACGTTTCCTTAATCCTCAAATGCTGCAGGTCTCAAAACGATGTAAGAAAACGTTGTACATTATTCCACCCGGGCAGAAACACACCAACAGTAGGATCAGCAGGATTCAGGACTGTTTGATGTATTTTGGAGTGGAGATAAAATGAGCTTTAAATCGGGGGTGTCACATTTGACAGGTGGTTTTATCACAAGTGATGAGTGGTAAACAATCAAATCAACAATGGCGTGAACCGTGTGGACACAGAACCCGTTAAAAGCTCTGAAATATTGATCTGAGGATTTAAGTCGATATGAATTTCAGCTTGTAAAAGACCCTCGAGCTGCTTGTTTATGTGCATAATGCATCGAACCCATCACGCTGGCTTTACTGTCGAATAAAGTCTTTGAGTCGGTGTTTCTCTCATCTTTCTTTTCTTTTTCATTTCTAGTCAAAAAAACACTATTTGGCCAAATCTAAGAGCTCACGAGGAAACCAAAGAGAAATATAAGTTTCTTGAAACTATTTAAGTCAAAGCTTAAAAACATTTTCTCTTCTCTTGTGCCGATATTATATTTTGTTATTGTTTTTGTTTAAAACCTTCAAGAATGCTATAAATTATTACAAATATTTTAATGCTCTTTAAATGTTTTTTCGTACGTGAAGCACTTTGAATTGCCACTTTGTATAAAAAAAAAACGTACAAATAAACGGTCCTCGCCTCACCTCACCTTGTGTACTAAATGTCTCACACAGGCCTCGGGTCTCCTCACTCACCCCTAATGTCATAAGCATGACTTTTCTCTTCAAACACGTCTGCTGGCCGCGAGGAAACTGGACGCTGGATGTTTGGAGCAATGTTGATGTTTAGAAAGAGACTGACGCTGATGTGGACTGACGGACTCGGGTCCCAAAACACAGTATGTAACAGAAGTATGTGTATGTGAGACGTGTGTGTGTGTGTGTGTGTGTGTGTGTGTGTGTGTGTGTGTGTGTGTGTGTGTGTGTGTATATTTTTTTTTTTTCAACACTGATATTTTCTATCTATATGTCTGTCTGTTTCTGTCGTCTGTCTGTCTATCCATCTCTCATCTGTCAGCCTGAATGTCTGTCTATCGATCTATATCAGTCTATTTATCTATGTCGGTTTAAATACTAATTAATTACAAACTATTATTACTGTTGTTGTTTTATTATGTATATAAAACCCTTCAGTCATTGTGGGAGCTGATGAAAGTCTGGATGAAACTTCCTGTTCTTTTTTCTCTTTAGTTCTCATTAGTGTTGCAGTCAGGAGATTTTCAGTTCTGCTTATTAACACACGTTTACTGAACGTCTGTCATCCATTAAATTCCACTTTAATCCACTGGATTCCAGAGAAACGCCGGGTGAGGAACATTAAGCCTCGGTGGAGGTTCAGACTGATATCAGGTGGACCGGCGGCGGCTCTGTGGAAGCTCCTGAGCGAGCAGACGGTGAACAAAACCAATCCGTCTTTTAATAAAAACACGGGAATCTCAAGGCCGTTGTGGGATAAAGAAATGTGCATACCAGATTCAGTACGGCGCTTTTATTTATCATAAATCCATAATTCATAAAGGTGTAAACAAAGCCGTCGGGTTTAGTGTTCGACTCCAAGACTTCAACAGAGAATGTATAAATAATGAATAGAAATGATTTCTCCATGAATGGAAATAAAATATGTGTGTATTTATGAGCCTTTATTTGCAACTTTGATTCTACGGAGTGCTGAAAGTGTTCGGAACGTTATACAAAGTCTGAAAGTTTGCACGCATGGACCTGAATGTCTGATGCAGTATGCCCGAGACAAACTGGACAAATTCAGTGTCGCCAAATAGACCTGACTGCTTGTCTTTGAATTGTGGGAGGAAATTGATGTAACCACGCAATCATAGTGAAAATTTACAAAGATCCCTGGGAATCGATCCCGGGACTTCTAGCTGTGAGGTAACAGTGCTAACAACTAAGTTGTCACCGTGCCGCTGTGTACAGTGTTGCCAGATTGTGAGCTTTGTATTTTAGTTTTTGATATAGATTTATTGCAATCTGTTAACCTTATTCACTGCAACATTTCCCACACGAAAATTTTTACTCAGTAATGGATGTGTTGAAAAAAGTAAACAAATAAAACTTTAAATAAAAGTAAAAGTGCATGCTAATAGTAAAAGCAACTGTTCCATTTAATGTGGAATCTCTCCTATGTGCCTGGATGCCGATAGCAAATCTAAAAATCAAACCGAAGCGCTGGACGTGCCAGCCATGTGATGTATGTGTGTGATGTAATATTCTCCCATACCTGTCTGGTAACAGGGGCGAACACAGAACATCATTTCATAACTAAGTCCCTCTGATTTGTGATCAGCTCGAGGTCGATCCTGGATCAGTCGATCCTGGGGATGCTGTTCGGTTTTGGCTGACATTTATAAGCTTTGATGTTTCTGTGAGGACGTTTATCTCCCAAAAACATCTGTGTGTGTGTGTGTGTGTGTGTGTGTGTGTGTGTGTGTAGTGATGGCAGGATGATGCCATGCGAGACTGAATCCTTGTGCCAACCGCCTGGTCAAGCGTGAAGCACACATAATTGGCATAAGACAAAGTTTTGGATGGATGAGACCATCTGGTCGTGGTGGGATGCCATAGCTCTAGCTCATCTCGAGTCATGCTAGAGTTCATCTCACCACTGGAATTAGATGAGAAAGTGAAGGTAGATCAATTTAAGCACATTCGATAAATCATTAAACCCGTTCTTTAGTTCTGAACCCGTTCTGAACAAGTTTATGCAAAACATCATTTGCTTATAAAATTATGTTTCTCTGAGATATATAAGTAAGAGATATATAAATAAAAGAAAATGGTTGTAAACGTTGGGGTGGTGATGACGAAGGGTGGGAGGGGGGGTTGGGGTGGTGACCCTCTAGTTCCAACAGATTGCTTTCTGAATGACTTTATTTAAATAGCACTGAAGTAGAAAGAGCAATGAGTTTGAGGTTTTAGTGCAGCTACACTGCACGTCTCAATTCAGGGTCTGTGTCCCTCTGTAGGACGCATCGAAGGTCGTTGACATCACAGCGTGCTTTGGGCCCCTAACTAGTCAACAATATCATTTAACAAAATGTCTCGACTTCTCCAGACAATAATTTTGTTGCGTTTTGTCCGATCAAAGACCAGCTACACCTTTATCTTTATTACTCATCAGCTGCTGTTTTTAAATAATCTTTACACAAGTCCAAAAAGCAACCAAAACTATAGTTCTAACCATTGGCAAACAATACAGAAAATAAAATGGCTGTCATGAGGACAAATTTCAGTTCACTTTTCACATCGGTTACAGAATTAGGTAAGGAAAAGCTTTTGTGTGGCTCTTCAGCGCCACATACTGGTCAAAAAGTGCAGAGCCATTTACTATGCAGAGATTTAAACGCAGCATCTCAAATCCGACCAAAAGTCGATTTACTTGATCTTGATTTCAAAAAGTGCATCTCAGAATAGTTTAATAAAACAAAGAACTAAAGATTTGAAGGATCCCAAGAAAGCCAAACCAGTGCAACCCAACTACAGAAAAATTGTAGCCTAGTGGTTAAAATACCTGGACTGTAAATATTTTATTAGGACTCCATCATGCTCACACAGTCACTTCATTCGTGAAAGGAACTGTTACTCAAATACAAAAGATTCAAACACAGTAATGGATATCTCCAGTTCACCTCGCATGCACGTCTTTGTACTGTTGGCTGAAACTGGAATACCTGGAGGAAGCCCACAGACAGGAAGAACATGCAAACTCTAAACAGAATTGACCCTTACTGCCCAACATGCGACCTTGTTGTGATGCGATTAGAAAGGTTGATGGTTCAAGCCCCACTACTGCCAGCTTTGTCAAGTTTGGCCCTTGAGCAAGGCTTTTAATTCCAATTATGATTTTTTATTGGGGCATCATATGCCATTAAAATGTCAACAGCCAGCAGAAGAAAAGTCAAATAAACAACAGTAAGATGTAAACAAACAATCAATCAATACACAATGAAAAACATACAGATATTTATATAAAGCAAATCACGAAATGTAATGTGTATGGACGCACGTCGAGTGTAACTGGGTGAAATCAATAATCATGAATCCATGAACTGAAAACAACAGACGCGTTCTGATTGGTGGAAAAAAGAAAAAACAGGAGCACGTGACTCGTAGCAAGTTTCTGGGTAATGTAGTCCACAGCAGTCGCCATTATAGCTAATAAACCGCAGGTAAATTGTAGTCCATCGCGTTAGCCGCTAGAGATGTTTGCTTGCTAACGGAAACAAAGTTAAAACAATATCGTCTTATCACAGTTACAACTATTTTACACGCAAAAAAATGTAACTAAATCCACTAGAGCATAAATTCCACTATATTTAAACGACCCCACTTTTTAGTGTATTATGTAAAACGTTTAATATTACATTTCGTGTTAGTTAGATATTAAATTAGTAAATATACAATATAAATTATAATAATATCACCAAAGATAAATTAGTTTTTGTTTTAGTTTACACGGGCTACAATAAAAGATTAAATTCTTTACATTTGTCATTGCCTAAGATCAAACTTAACAACTTTCATACACCTCTGAAGTCGCAACGTCAGTTTCTATTATGGTGTTCCAGTTTTTCAATGGGAAAAATGAACATTTCTTTTTTTAACAAAATAGTTTCTATTATTTTCTATAGTTAATACAGAGCCTACTAGCAGAAACTAACACATTTTGTTCTGTGTAAATTTAAACACTCTTTAGACATGTCTTCAACATAGAATGTCAGTGAATCATATGATCTGTATTCGGGTCCTTTTAGTGCGTCGTGGAGGAGATTTAGTTTTAGGCCCAGTATTTGGGTGGGGGTGACGGGTCAGAGGTTCATCTGTTGATGCGAGCCTGTACAATGACTTTTCCATCTCTTCGATCATTTTGCCCAGCATGATGTAATTACAAACGAGGACGACGCCAGACGCCACCTATGAGACGATCAACAACACACAGACACACAAGACAGACAAAAAGAAAGAGAATCATTAAGCTTTACTGAAGCCTGATCAAATGGCGACTTTAATTCAAAAAATATATATATTGGTATAAATAAAGATATTTATTGATGAATACAATATATGGCCAAAAGTATTCGGGTTCCTGAACATGAGCCTATTCTAATTCATATACCTATTCTCAATGTTATAAGGTTCTGATCTCTGCGGCCATTTGTGCCCATTCAATCATTGTCTGTCATGATAGTCTGAAATGTCTGCAAGCTAAAGTCTAGCACTAGACTAGTAATGAGAAGGTTGCTAGTTTACACCTCAAGGCCTTTGAGTGATGCCTTAAACTCTCAATTGTTCAGACTGTACAGTGAAACTGTACTATATTACTTTGAATATAACGGCTGCTAAATGCTGAAAAGAAATGAAAATGTTGCAGTTTAATCCAGAACTGCTGAGTTAGGCCTGAGTCTCTGCACAGAACATTGGAGTTTGTGTTTGCTTTGTGCTCAGGTCACGCTGGAACAGGGACTAAATCGTCTTTATACTATAACTGCAATGATAAAAGCATAAAATGTATTAATAAGAAGTGGTGTCCCAACACTTTTGTCCAGACATTGTCTGCTGATTACATGTATGACCCATCACTATTAATTGATTTAATTAGTAAATGTTTCTGTGCCTAAAATCTATGCTAATTGGGTGCTAATGTTGTACTGAACTGTACTTTTTATAAATTATAGACTCGTTATTAAAAGTTGTGTCTGAGACTGTTGGAGGTTCTAACTACGTCGTTTGTTCAAGTTGCTGAAGTGACATTGTTAGAGTCGATGACCATGTATTGCTGGACCAGGAAGCAGTAGTGAGTACCCACCAACAGAGGTCTGAGGAGGAAACAGGCACATGGACATGAACACTGTGACATCTTTTTTTGGACCAACAGATGATCGACTGTGGCTGGAATTTGAGAGGATTTATTTCTGGTGCTGATATAAAAGTGTCACAGTGAATCGAGTTCTGTTAAAGTACTGATGGAAAATACCCAGATGTAAATAATTTCCTCAAATTGTGGAGCTGAAAATGTGTTTGAGGTTTGTATTATCTAGATTAAAAATGTAAGTTCCTGATAAACTATTAATCACTGGAAATTAAACAGGAAAAGAGAATATAGGGAACTAAATATGGGACAGTCAACTTACTGCTTAAGGCAGTTTAATGTTTTAAAACATAGAAACACCAAACTTCACTCATTTATTACTCTTTATTAGTACTCTATTACTCTAATTAAGAACCTGTACTCCAAAAGGAAAGTAACACATTTAACATTAAGCATTAAACATTTTACATTTTACAAAAAAATAAGCTTAATGTGTCTTGATGTATTAAAACATTAACATAGAAACACAAAAAATGAATAAAATATGCCCAACATTAATTAACCTAAACTTATATACCTTGTTAATGGCCGATTAGATGAGGCTGTATTAATTGTTTAATTAACAGGTAATGGTTAATTGGCTGTGAAAGTATTTAAAGTTTAATTTACATTAAATTCATCACTGTCTTCTAAATATAAGAGCCACACTAGAAATAAAAATGCATAGACAGAATAATTTAATAACAAGTACACAAGTGTCTTTATTTACGCAAGCAAGAAATTCTACAGTTCGAAAAAAAAGAGAAAGGAAAGAAAAAAGAAAAGAAAGAAAAGTCACTCTTAAGCCGTTCATTTCTGTACAAAAAAAAAATCTATAAATTTTACAGCCAGCTACGAAGCATTCTTAATGAAAATACAAAATACACTTAGAAAGAGAGCGAGAGAGAGAATTGCGTAAAGCATCATCAGTTTAATACTGTATATGCAACATTAGAGAATCAGACACTGGTCTTCTGTTTAACACATGATTTTATTACTTCATACAAACTCGGACTAAACTCAAACACTACAGCCTAGTAAGTAAGATATTAATCCTCAATACTGCCGGATTAGAGACTCAGATACTGCACTACAGAAGAAGGAAAACAGCAAGACGGGCAAAAGTGTGAAAACCAAAATAAGCTATTTTCCCCTTTTTTTATCAGTCAAAGCCATGCCACAAACAACAGCTAGATGTTTTAGACTTTTTAAATCTTTTTTTTATTTATAGTTTTATGATTTTGGGAGGGCGTGTCAAGGCAAATGTTGGATGAGTGATTGTTCAGGGACCAAAATGCACTGAATCTGAATGCACTTACACCGAGAGATAAAGCACACAGTGGGCAAATAAAAAAACATTTCACACAATCTCCAAGCTTCAGTTTGTTTTCTATACACCAACGAAAGCACAAGCGTAGCTGAACAGAATTATTGAATCACTCAGGGCTGGTCAAGTACACAAAATGAGCAAAAAGTGTTTGGTCCAGATCTGTGAATATGTACAGAGTTTCTACAGAGGTAACAGCCATCACATAAACAAATGTTTATCTTTTTTAATGCTACATACATTTAAACGGGGGGCACTGTTGCTTCCAGGCAAAAAAGGTCTTGGGTTTGCACATGGATGATAATTATTGTATAGGGACCTAGGCACTAGGATGCACTAGTCAGTACACTATAATCTCAAAGCCTGGATTAACATGGATTTCAAGAATTTAGACCACAACACCAGCATACAGGAAGCAGAAGAAGAATTTAGCATGTTTATATGATTGTGTACATGAACCTTTGTGTTTACTGGCTATTGCTTCTAAGAAACTTTGCACACACACATTGAACTAATGTGTCTATATATAACAGCAGAAGCATCCAAAAAAATATTTGATTTATTATAATTCTTTTTATTTTACTTTACATGTTTTGACCCTGGTATGCACATCGATTTAAAAATAAGTTCTGAATATCAACGACTTTTCAAATCTTTTTTACTGATGAAAATTGAATGTAAACGTTAATGTATAGATGAAAACTATAGTTATTTACAGTAGACATGATATTTGTCCTTTAGTTTCCTGCATTTTAAGTGAATCAAAGAGCTGAAGGAACCCTGAAATATCAGCGGGATTAAAGTTTAAAGAATAGAATAAAGAAATTAGCAGAATCTCGCCGAGGCAAATCTTGACCAGGCAGTTGGTTAGAAAAGTCCAGAAAGTTTTAACTAACATGTACTGAGAATTTAAGATCATGACTTCATGCAAAGCTGATTCCAAAACAAAGTAAATAGGGGGAAGTGTTTGTTTTGGTATTATTTGGCCTTGAATAAATCCTAGCTAGCTAGCAAACATTAACCTGTCGCATTAGCATTTATTGCTTGCATGACAGATTACATTGCCAGTGTAATATCACAAAACAAGATTAAAAACAGAATACAAACTATTTTATAGCTAAAAAAAAGTTAAATGATTCCTTTCTGGACATCCCTTTTGCTCTACCAGAACATATTTTGCAGCTTTAGCTGAAGCACCAGTGTGTGATACAATTTGTGTGAGTTACACAAAGCTACAATTAAGCAAAACATGAAAAATAAAACAAAAAAGCATCGTTTTAAATAACCGCGGCTTTCTATAGAACACACTGTAGCTTCTCCCTGCTAAAAACAATGGCGCAGGTTAGCATTAGCATTAGCAGTGCTGCAAATCACTGATATACTGCTGGTAGCTTCGATCCAGTTAACGACCCGCTGGACCATCGTGTCTTGTGCTTTAAACCAGTTAAACCGATTTGTGCTGAGTTCTGAACTAGCAACAACCAGTTTATACCAGTAAGAGACCAAAGTTTGAAGCAGGAACATGCTAATGCTGGTCTAGATTGTTTCATGATGCCATGCAACCAGGCCAAAAATTACCTGCAATAAACCATGGCCATAGAGTGGGATATTTCTACCTATTTATCTGTAAACCTCTCAGGGCATGGATTCGTAACCCCAAAACCTGGACACCCACCATATGGCAGAGTTTTACAATTTTTTTTTATTCATTCAGTTTACAGGACCAAAGCTGAGAATTCTATTATAGTACAAGTACACAAAATACACTATATGGCCAAAATATCCAGACGTCCCATACAGTGATAGAGATGCTGTGTCTATAAAAGCAGCTATGGTTATAGAAAGTATACAACTATTAAGTAAATAAAAATGTATTGATTCAGTTTCTCTCGATCCATTGCCAATTGTGTTTTCTAGATGGTGTCCGGGCAAACTATGGCGGGTGTGTTTGAGGAATATCTGAATATCTGCTAATGTGTTACTGTTATTCATTGATATTAAGCACTGTTGACCATACAGTGTATCATCTGTGATGTGTGTGTGTGTGTGTGTTTATGTATATGTAGTAGTTTGTACATATATAGTTACATACTGCACACCAACTACATGTTCAAAAGTATGTGGACGTCCGGACATGAACTTGAGCATCTCTTTGACCTCTTTAAAATTTCACCTGCAATGCTTTTGGCCATATAGTGTAGTTCGGGTATCTCTCAGGAAACGGAGCACCATGATTCCAGCTTAATAATACGTTAGCAGTTTTTCAGCTTTTCAGGGAAAACAAATTTTAGATTTTGGTCACGTTTTAGCTTTGGGTTTCCTTCCTTGAAGCATCTTAAAGAAACGTCGGTATCAAAAAGTAGAAAATGTTTAAAATGAGGATCATGATGTTTAATCCAGATGTGTATCGAGGGCAAAAATGATTATGATTCGTTATGTGTAGGAAACTTTGTATGTGTTTCTTGTGAAGGTTAATTTGTAGGAACACATTGGCCTGTAAATCCCAATCCAACATTGTTTGGGTGCCTGAATTGATTTTTATTATTGATCCTTGATCACTGCTTAGCACAATTTAATAGTCTCTCAATATGAATTATTACTTATGTCAGTGTGAATCCAAAATCCTCCTAATAACTTACAGAATCTTACAAAATCGATTCCCAGGTGTGTGTTCGTGTGTGTGTGTGTAAGAGGGTGGAGTCTGCATGTTCAGCTCATGTGGAATTCCCCCGGGAGCTCTGGTTTTCTCCCACAGTCCAAAAGACATGCAGTCAGGAGAAACTGATTTGTCTTTTAGGTGTGTGTGTGTGTGGTGGATTAGTGCCTAGTTAAATTAGTGCCGAGGGTGTTACTGTGTGCCTTGCTCCCTTTCAAAAGTGAACATAGGGTCCAGCACCTCTCCATGACTATGATTGGCTAAACGAAAAGTGAGTTTTAATATAATTCTAATATTATAACATAACAATATAACATAACTTTCTAATCATACAAACATACAGCCTTGGGGGAAAAACAAGTCTACTTTAGTTTTGCAATGTCTAGCTTGTGTAGTGGCAGTGATGGCTTAGTGGTTAAGGTTATGGCCTGGAGACCAGATGGTCATCGGTTTAGGTCCCACAGCCGCCAAGCTATGCTGCTAATCAAGGGCCTTAACTTTCAACTGCTCAAAATAGTGTTCAGTCAGTCAAGTTGCTTTGTATCTTATTTTAGCCAGACAATTGTAAAAACTAAAGTAAGTAATAATTTTGAAGTCATATCTTATTTTTATTCAGAGCTATATGTGAGGATTATTACATTAATAAAAAATAAATCAAAATGCCAAACACAATACTGATAATGCTAACTGCCGTGTCATTTATCACACATAATTAATCATCACCTTTTTTTGCCCCGAACAAGCAGATTGTAAACCGAAACTTGCACTAAAGCATCAAAACAGTTTATATCTGACTGATCAGACTTGATTCAGAAACGAAATACTATAAGACAGAATTTTGGTCACAGAAAATTATTCTGTTCTCAAAAGAAGCTTGTAAAGACTAAACTCATCCCGCCCAGACCTGGTCCTGATGCGGTAACATCCAAATTCGGTCAAAAATATGTAAAAGGCGTGTTTACATGTGCGCCTGTTTCAGTGTGTGTAGTTTGGCAAAGGGAAGGGCATGCATGGGACGTGTGTGTGTGTGTGTGTGTGTGTGTGTGTGTGTGTGTGTGTGTGTGTGTGTGTGTGTGCGTGGTATCTGTGTGTGTGATTTATGTGTAGGCATTAAGGCGCTCTTTGGAGCGGGTGGAGTGAATATCGTGTAGTTCCTGCTCCTCCTTGCTCTTGATGTCCTCGTATTTCTGCATGCGGCAGGCGTCCTTTACGTAGGCCCAGTTCGCCGCCAGTACCATCAGGTAGTGCACCTGTGTTAACACAGTTAGTGAAGGTTAGTGAGCAGCTCAGCCGAGTTATATTTCCCCTGAATGGGAACGGTTACAGTTAATAAACACGACAAGCACCATTAGGCAGTACCATTATAAGAAAGTTATTGGTGTCACAAAGCAGGGAGGAAGCTTCAAAACTTTTGTACTCTTTTATATGTTGGTGTGAAGTGGTGAGTTGTGATGTAACAATACAATGTGATACGATTCATCATAAAAAAAACAATTATTGATTATCTTTCATTTATCTAAACGATAAATGATTTATTGTTTCTGACAAAGTTGCAAACTACATTAAAAGTACCAGATTCATGTTAAGAATATGTGTGTGTTAAGAATATTGCACCACTACTACTGTTTAAAGTGAAAATCAAGTCATCATAAAAGAATCAACCCAATGAATCTGTATTCTGTAAGTATTCTGGTGTAGAGTTCATTTTAATATCTTAAAGTACGGAAACTTTTTAAAGACTCTTCGAACGAAACCACCGAAGTGTGATCAGAACTTCTAGCAGGACGATGTGGCTAGAATTGTTCCAGATTGTTTGAAAGAGGAGGACTGAGATTTCCTTGTTATATCCTAAACCCAGCTGGGTATCAATGACACTATCTAGAAGGTAGTGGTGTTGGCTTTACAAGTCCTCTCCCATGCCCCCTTTAGAAGCTGTAGGATGTTGTGCAGTCAGATAGGCTCCAGATATCTGTGACAACATACCAGGACCTTATTGATTCACTATCGCATGCCAGTTAGACATTATTAGCAGCTTATAACAAAGTGACTTGAAACTTTTAATATAAGTGTCACTGAAATGGTCAGTGTAGCTGGAAGCCCTTTTTAGGCATACTAGTGACATCACAATTCGGTGGTCCGTGCAACTAGGGAAATAATCAATGAAGCACACATGATTCTCACACTCAAACAAAAAAAACTTTGACTCGTTAAAAACAAACCAACAAAATAATATGGCCCTCTATAACAGGAAATGACGTCAGTAGCTTTATAAGACAAAGAGGGGTGTTACGGATTACCACCGAAAAGGGAACATTTTAGTCTGAGGGACTCCTTACACACTTCACATAGAAGAACACGGATGGCCAATTAAATAGTTAGAATTAATAGGTCATGCGATTTGGCGTTGGGATGATGTAGGCCGGGTCCCAGGCTGAGAGCGAGTTAGGGGGTCGACGGGACCGGGCGTATACTGGGCGTCAGAAGCGGGTGCAGTATCTCCCCATGCTTTGAGTGACCAGGGTGACATAATTACGAAGGAGGACAGAGGCTGACCCCATCTGTCATGTGACCAACAACAGAAAAAAACAAACAAAAAAACAGGATCATCAGTCATAATAAATTCTGTTCGTCTCGAAAATAAAGCCGTGATCTTTCAATTTTGCCTGGCAAAAGTCTGTGGGGTTTCCTATGGGAGCTCCGTTTTTTCCTCACACAGTCCCAAAACATGCAGCCAAGTTAACTGGAGATACTGAATTGACAAGTATCTACATTTTTAGTGTTTTATGTTTTTGTTTGTTTGCGTGTAGCTTGTACATAGATTGCATTGCATAATACTCGGTCTATTGGTAAAAGCGTCTTCAGTTATTTCCCCAGCTAACAAAATGACGTTTTAGGAATGGTTAATTTTGGTTGTGGGATTGTTACTGTGTAATAAATATGTTTTAAACCACATTGAATGAGAAATTTTGGGGATGTTATATTGCAATATTCTAAACAAAACAAAAAACAAAAAAAAAACATTTCAATTGATTTCCTTTGGATGTTTTATTAGAACATCAAACATTCCATCAATGTTTTTTTGCACTAAGTTTTAATCTTTGGTTTACAAATGCTGAAATAAAGTTCACAAAACGTTATAGTTACGCATTTCTGACTAACAATTTTATTAATTTCATAAAAAAAAGATTTTTAGAGAACTTTGACAACATGCTTACTTATTTAGGTTACTAGCAAGCTAGCTGCTAAGTGCTATCAAACTTAAACCAGTTAACCCATCGGTTAGCATCATTGCTAACGAACCTCGGAAAGTTCGTTTTTTATATATATATATGTTTTTAATCGGACAGAGACGATAGGTATTGGCTTCCCGCCCGGGTGTTTCTTTGTACAGTATAAACATTAAAAAGCTTGGATAAGTGGTTAAAAAGTGAGTGAGGAATGAATATAACCGTCACGGATTTAATCTGCAGTACCAGCGTACAGCCACTAGATGGAGGACTCGCCCAGAAAACGCTGTACCAACAGTCCCTGCCATTCAGAAGTATGACGTCAATATGTAACCTGGTTTCCTAACATGATGCGTAAATGACCAACGAGTGTGAACACACACACACACACACACACACACACACACACACACACACACACACACACACACACACACACTATGCATTCATATACATCCAAAAGTATACAGACGCTTCACCATGAGCTTGGAATAAGACATACTATCACATTTTAAATAGTATCAAATTAACTTTTGTTTGTTTGTATTGCTGGAAATTTTACAGGAAAGGACCTTCCCTGAACTGTTGCTGAGAGGTTACTGTCGATGTGCAGTGTAACCGCCTGTATACACACAAATCTATGTTTGGCACAGGCGTCTACAGACATGGATATACACAATATTATACACAATATTATACACATGCACGCACTCAAGACTGTACACACACGAACACAAACACTAGGGTGCACAGTTTTACATGCACACACACACACACACACACACACACACACACACACACACACACACACACACACACACACACACACACACACAGACATGCACACTTGAACATGAGTATACAAATGATTACACACACATACAGTTGTAGAATTGGTGGATTTTTGTGTTTTTCTGAGACACTAAAAGGGCGAGGCTGTTTTTCAGAAGACATGTTCACACACACACACACACACACACACACACACACACACACACACACGCACACACATTTTCTTGTCCTCTCTCCTCTGTTTCCATGGCAACAGTGTTTTTGAGGCAGAGCATTTCTCTCGGTCTCTCTGTGTTACCCGTCACCCTCTCACACTCCTATAAACTCTGTGTAATGCTCTCTCTCTCTCTCTCTCTCTCTCTCTCTCTATCTCTCACTGTTAAAAGTATATAAACCATTATGCACGACTCACATACAGTATATGATACTAGATTTACTATATTTATGAGGAGATTTGAAACAAGTCCTTCTATTAGTGCAGCAACAGTTTAGGGATGTTGCATGTTCCACTTATCATTAACACACAATTCTATCCTAATAATCGGCTCTAAGCTAATACCCTCTGTTTAATGTACATCCTCAATTATTTATTAATCTACTGAATTTGCATCTCAGAATGAAAAGCCGTCATGTTTTAGCAGAAAGAAGATGTGGATGTACAATCTGGTACAGAAGAGAGTGATAAATGTTCTCACCATGGCAATGACGGCCGCTCCCGCTCCCGCCAGAGCACAAACAAACAAGTGGAACGTCAGGTCCAGCTGAGAGACAAGACAGAGACACCAATGTAACCAAAATCACATCCAACTACATCTCACAAGAGCTCACGAGTCTTACAAAAGTCTCATAAGAGCTCATGTATCTCAGGGGCGTCTCGGGAGGGTCTCACTGACCTCGTCCAGGTCACTTTTAATAGCTACTGAACTTTTCTTTCAAGAAAAGTCAAGAAGATGTTTGTAACAAGCAAATAAACAGCTAATATACAGATCGCTTTAAATAGTATTTAATCAAACACTAGTATAACTATAACATAGTATTTTTTATTATTTTTCTTTGTGATTAGCAAATAATCTGTCTAGATCTAAATCATTCATATTATTGTAGCATTTATTATTACTATTTTATCATTATTTATCATCATTATAGTTATTATCATTATTATTTCCTGTGTGGTTAGTAAATAATCCATCCATCCATCCATCCATCCATCTCTCTCTCTCTCTCTCTCTCTCTCTCTCTCTCTCTCTCTCTCTCTCTCTC
>JAOUQU010038913.1:0-17440 GCA_028566735.1 Ammoglanis amapaensis
CGACCCGGGGATCGAACCCGGGACTTCTTGCTGTGAGGCGACAGTGCTGTAACCACTCAGCCACCGTGCCGCCAAATTGACACCAATAGATAACCAATAATTGAATCGGATAGAAAGATAGCACAGTTGCAGTGCTGAGTGATTGTTTGATGGCTTTAGTATGTTTAAATGGTTATAAAGTTTTGTTTACATACTTGTTCATGGTTGTGTTGTGATTTTTTATGGTAATGATCACATTTTACCTTACCTTACCTACCTTTTTAGTTTCAGTTCTTGATATTCACGGTGGTCACTTGGCTTTCTGGCTGTTCTGCTTTTTCATTTGGCCTTGCAAAATTACATCAGAATTCATTTTTGTCATTCGTGACTAGTTGCATTTTGTGTATATGTATAAGTTGACAACATGATTTCAGAGTTACCTGATTCCAACAACTGATGTACTCTTATAGACAAGAAATCTAGCACCAATCGGCTAAAATAGCCTAGACGTTGATGGCTAGCTTCATTTCATTCATTTATTTGGGTGATCAGATTCTTGGAAAAATTGTGACGCTCTGTAAATGCTACAGGTGACTGGCGTATCTATCTGGTCTGCACTGTGCTTGGCTCGAGGCGATTGAGGTTATCTGTTTGACCCTAATGCAGTTTACCATCATCCCTCTGCCAGTTAATCATTGTTTTTATCCTGGGCCTCTTGGAAATAAAACCACGATTCTGAAAAACATTTAATTGTCTGGAAATTGGAGTTTCTGTTTGTGACTTTGCATTTTGTGACTTGCCTTCTTGTATTTATTCATAGTATCTGAATATATTCATATTATTTATAATATATTCATTCATATTTATATTCTTATTATTGACTTTTGAGAATGACTTCTTAGAATGATGTAATGATGCACTTTACCTATGATATGAGGGTCAGAGCGCAGGGGCCACGATTGTACGGTGCCCCTGGAGCAGACAAGGTTAAAGGTTTTTAACGATAGTTTAACACGACGATCTTGTCTGGTCTGTTACTTTGACCAATGACCAGCTTGATGGAATTCCTACACAACCAGCTCTAAATCCTCCTCTCGTTTAGTTTTCACTGGACTGTGAAAAGGCTCTTTGCTTAGAGGCGCTAACATGTCTTTATTTGCCCCAACATTCTGTATGCTGTCGTTCTCTAAATGACAAACGAGTAAGTTGGCACTGAACTTTGGCTTGCGTTTGCTACTCATGAACAAGTTGAAAAGTAGGTCAGTAGGTAAGACAGGATTGGAGGAGCCTGAATAGATGATCAGATCAGGTCCGTTCTGGGAGTTGTGGTCTTTCGAATGCGTGTTTGTGTGTGTGCGCGCGTGTGTGCATATATATGCCAATGTATATTGTATTTCTGATATCTCAATATATATTCTAATTCTTGGTTAATTTTTAAATGCTTACTGGAAGCAACCTATATTTATATTACTCGTGCTAACCACTGATTTATAATCGTTTGCTCAGATATTACATGATTACATGAAATCCTATTTACAGTAAAGTCTCTTGATCCATTAACTAACAACAATACAAATGACTTTATTTTCCTTTTTTAATTCATTGTGTATTTCCCCCAATTAAGGCCATTATTCCTTTTATAGTTTTGCGTCATGGTTACAAAGTAATTCACTGCCACAACGCTGCTGGTCATCGAGCTTCTGGGGGTTCTGAGTCTCTATGGAGTGAGGTGTGTTTTGATGTGCCCTTTTGTTCGCGTTGCTACGCCTTGCTATGTGCATCATTTTAAAGGTGGAGGTCGGACGACACAGAGACCATAAATCCACCTTTAGTGTTGTAAATTTGTCTTGTGCTCCTAGGGAACCCTGATCTATGCTGTACATCCTCTGACATGTGTGCAGCTTTGTAAAGAACCCCTTTTCACACATACACCTTTATGTTCCCATGTTCCTCTTAGCATATAAACTTCATGCCAACATAATCTAGTCGTTCTGTTCCTTAGCAATCGATCATTAGCTAAAGTCGAGAAGCATGAAATCTTTCGCAGTAACACAGTGGCTTTCTTTGTAGTCCTGCTAAGATTAAGGCTGTTGAACAAAATTTTGGTTTCCCTGATATGTAATACTGTTAGTGGTCTACTCGGAATGTCACCGCTGGTTTCGTCTGAGATGCAGATCTTGCATTTGTTTTTGTTGAATGTGGTATTTATTTTTAATAACATTTGAATAAATTTTAAATGGTTTAACTTTTAAGTTAGTGGTGGGAAGTAGATGATTAATGATTACCTCGATAAAAGGATGTGAGCATCTTTTGATGCAAGATTGGTGTACTACAATGTAGGTAAAGGCATATTAAGGCTTTACTTAGTTTAAACCTGGAACAGATATTATGATTTATGCTTTTCACCTCTTTCCTTTTTCAGTTACGATAGAATTATTTTTCTTATTAAAGCTGCTGCAGGGTGACTTAAGTGTCTAGCCTTGTCATCTCGCAGAAAAAAATCCTGGGTTTTATCCACAACTCTGGTCTGTCTCTATGTCTGCATGGCTTTTTTTTGGTGCTCTGGTTTCCCGGTCATCTTCCAGTCAAATTTAGGTGATAACAATAGCTTACAAAAGATCTTGATAGATGTATATCTTATTACAAACTATAGCTGAAACATGTTGCTAAATATTTATTTTGTAGTAAGTCATGGTAACGTTTTTTGGGATGTATGAGACATTAGCATTTAAAAGTTTTGCCTGCCATTATGGAGGTCTCTATGGAGTGAGGTGTGATTGGATGCTTGCTAGGTTACAATTGAGATTGGTTGTATGACCAAAAAATTGCATCACTGTATTTTTAATATCTTGATGGTTTGTACTGGCGTGCGTTGTCCTCACTAAATTTGGTCACTGTCTCGTTCAGACATTTACGTTTCCCTTTACATGTAGGTTAGTGTTTTTGTCTCGAATCAAGGACTCGATAGCTTTGCTGACCTAATAAACATGTCTGCAGGGCTAAATATCTGTACCTGTACCTTTGCTCAACTGTATCATCTACAGAAGGTTCATATTGTAGCTTCTTGCTCAAACATTTGTATATGATTAATCACATATAATTGTCATGAACCAAAGCAATTATACAGAATCTGTATATCTGTACACAGAATTTTTTAATCTGTACACATTGTCGACTTGATCAATAATTCTTGATGAAATGTTTTGATGCCGTGTTGTATCCACAACTTTAAATGTAGCAGGTGCAGTGAAATTATTTCTGTTCAGAACAGGCGATCTGATGTTATAAGGGAGAGTCTCTCCAATATGTGTGTGCAGTCCACCAATCTCACCAACCGGTCCACTTGAGACTGGCTTTGCGTACTGAGAGCCTGTCTTTTATCTGTCCTTTAGTTCACTTTGTGTAGGTGACCAAGGTATTAGCACAGCGTGGACAACACTACCTCTGACTGATGTAGCAGTTCACCATGATTTGAATTAACTTGATTCAGTATTTTATATTTACATTTATGTTGCAAAATCAGGCTTCATTCTTGTTAGTCCAGTCTGAAATGTTATTGCAGGATTTCAGTCGTTGATGATTAGTGCATAGACAGGAACTACACTCGTAGCGCCAGGTAAATAATCTTAGTTTTTTAAGATCATTTCTTTTGGTCTGTTTGTAGCCGACGCATCCCATAGGCTCAACCTGTTCTACCTGGCTAATGATGTCATCCAGAACTGCAAGAGGAAAAATGCCGTCGTCTACCGCACCACCTTCACTGATGTCCTACCAGAGGCTATTAGGCTCATCAAGTACGACACACTGGCTCTTCCATAAGCATTACTCTTATAGTTCGGCGACAAGTGTATTTCTTTTTTTAAACGTCAGTTCTTCTGGTTTCGCAGCACTTTAAAAGACTCCAAGATACAAAAATCAGTGGACAGAATACTGGGCATCTGGGAAGAAAGAAATGTGTATCCTGAGGAGATCATCACCAAGCTCAGAGGGGGACTTTCTCATCAAGAAGAGCCTGCAGGTTTGAATCTTTACGTTTGTTAAAAACAGTTGTTTAGAAAGACGCGACTGTGCAGAGAGCCGGTGAGGTTTTAATGCCAATTAGGTATTTTGTTTTCGACAGAATTCACCAGTTGTTGCAGATTGAAAAATGCGTTTTTGTGGATAGACAAATTGTTTTGGTTTGTAAAAAAAAGTAAGGTTTATATAAAAAAAAAATATTGCTTTTGAAAGTCCTGTAATATAAACAGGTTGCATCCATGGTGAGGCTGTTCATTATGGAGCATATGAGACTTTCTTTAGTTGGCATTAACTTTAAATCTCTTCTTTTATAGAGATTTTTGTTCTACTTGTTTTTTCTTTACCATTCAGCATGTTGGAATGTTTCTGCTCTTAAAATAATTTACTACCAGTTCAAATAAATAAGTTTATTGAACAATAAAAAGAGAAATGTTATTTGTATATTGTCTTAAATTGATTACAGCTGGCCAATAATTCTTTATTAGATCTGAATAACGTGTTCATGTTTTATTCATAGCAGCAGCACCTGCAGCAGCCAATCAGAAGGCAGAACTGCGATCCAAGATCGTCGCCGAGTTTGTGGTGAGTGCTTCGAGTTGATTGTAGTTTTAGACTTTCTGTTGACTGGTTTTGTTTTCTGAATGTTGACTTGTTTTTGGACAGCCCTCAGCATTTATCGACCACCTGACTAAGTACAGAAACTCCATGGATGAGATCGAGCTCAAAGAAAAACAGCTCGCAGCCATGAGAGTGGACGTGTGCAGCACCACAGCCCTGAAGAAACTCAAAGGTTGCCAAGTCACACCGACCCGCAAACATCCACAGTCTAGTGTTTCTTCTTTTAGGGGGGGAATTTTCTTCTTGACTTTAATGTGCTTGTAATCTTCTTTCACAGACAAAGCTGGTGGCAAACGCTTTTCTAAGGATTTTGAAGACGGTAGCACAAAATTACGGGACTTTGTGACTTTTCTGAATAGAGAGGTCGAAAAAGGACCCGTCCTGATGGAATCGCTGGCAAATGCAGACATCTTTTATGAGATGCAGTACAAAGAGGTCAAAATCGTGGCTAACGTAAGTCAAGTTTTAAGTCCTGTTTCAGCCTCAGTTTACTTTTATTTCAACTTCTCAACAATGTTTCTAAGGGTTTTGGCATGTTTGTGTTTTTTGCCCCAGTACGATGCTGTGTGAGAAAGGTTGTTGTTTTAGATTTTAGCTGATCAATATTGTACAACAAATGCTTTTAAATGTTAAATCGTAAGCAAAGTTGCTTGTGATCAGTTTTATTAAATCCTCAGTCATTAAAACTCAACCTATCCGCACCTATCTAGGCTTATCAGACGTTTGCTAACCGCGTACTTCATCTCAAGCGAAAACTGGATGCCCTCAAAGCTACCGTACCTGACCCAGATGAGTCTCCGATTCCTTCCCCCTCAATGGATGCCCCGTCGCCAGTGAGTTCCGGATCGCCCGTGAATGACCTGCATCCAGTCGGCTCCCCGGATCCAGAGCTGGACGGCCAGGCACTTGAGGAGGAGGACCTGATTGCTCTGGGTGACGCTCCCAGTCCACTCTCTTCCCTTGGGGACAGGGACAATCGGGACGTCGAGGACATGGAACTCTCCGATGTCGAAGAGTCTGATACGGCAGCCATCATAGGTAAGCGGAAGCTGCTTCTGTAATTTGTGTGGTTACATTTTTCAAGGATCAAGGATGCTTAATAAGGGGTGTGTGTGCTCATTATAACTTGGTTTAGTACTTTTTTATGTAGTGTTTGAATTTGGATAAACATTTTTGTATGTGGTTTTTAGTGATGTAAAGATAATCCAATTTTATTTTGATTAAAAATAAATCTTCCTACAGTCTAAAGACCTGCAAGTAGGGACAATTGAAGATACAAATTGATTCATTTTGCACGTTTTAGCTTGAGTGTTTTTTTTGTACTTTTACACATGTACACATTTTAGTGACATTTGTTCCTCCACAGTGGAGGAGCGGGTGGAGGAACCCGTGCCTGACACCGTGTCTAGTGAGGCCCCAGTTCCTGAACCCACTCCAGTCACAGAAGCTGCACCAGTGAAAGAGATCACATCTGCCACGACAACAGCCCCATCTCTTCCTGTCAACCTGGCTGGAGTGGACCTAGCCAAAATCAGCTCCATCCTCAGTACACTTACAAATGTCATGAAGAACTCTGGTAAGAACTTACCAATAAATGCCTTTGAATAAACCTTAAAGATTGTGAGAAAGAAACGTCAACCAAGTTTATTTAGGAATCAACCTTATAAGATTTTTTTTTCCTTTTTCCTTTCTCAGGTCCGAGTGCAAGCCCAGTGTCACTCCCCTCCACTAGCACTTCAAGTACCCCGTCCACAGCAAGTTCGTCTGTAAAGAGCCCAACTGTTTCTTCCTCGCCAGCTCCCCCGGTGCCCAAACCTCTGCCCAGCATACTCTCCCGAGTGGACATCAAACCCAGCACTCTGCTCAACATCCTATCTAAAACCCAGGGTAAGAGGAAAGGGAATTGGTATAGTGATACCAACGCTTGTTCATTCAGCAAGATGAGTACCAGTTAAGTGTTAAACAGGCCAGAATTACATTCTACAAGTAACCATTTTGCTTTGCACATTGCACTTGACTTTGTCATCAGTTTCAAAAAGTAGGAGAAATTAGTTTTCTCAAAAAAAAAAGATTTAAAACAGCAGAATAAAAAACGCACACTACCGCAATGCCTAACAAAGCTTTAGCACACCAGAGCTGATATCTCAAATTTTAGCTTTGTTACTGACACGCTTACTTGAACAGTTAGTGGCTTGTTACTTGTTCAGTTAGGGTGCCATAGAGTTTCACTTACGCTCCTTGTTAGATGATCGATGGTGCTTGCTCAGAGATGGTAAATAATAGAATACTTTGGTGATCAGGGTGAAGCTGTTTATACTTTAATGGATGTTTATAATTTAAATTGGATAATGCAAATAAATTAGCGAAATAAACTAGCTTCACATTTAGCAATTGTTAGCTAAGGAATAGCCCAAACACACTTTTTTAAAATACAGTTTTTAAATAAACTCAAATGTTTTATACTCAAAATAAGCTTAATTGATTGGTTGATAAGACAAAAGCTCAAACGCTGTTTTCACTGTGTTTATAGGACTGAAACGATTTGACAAAAATGATACGAATCGATTCACTTGGATGATATTCACTTTGAACAGTGGGGAGCTCAGTAGCTTTTTAAAATAGTAATTAGTCAACGAATTTTGTCTTCAGTTTCATGTTATGCTAAACAATTGTAATGCCTTATGGGAAAGTGTGTTTTGTTAACATCATATCAGTTCTTTTACCATGTTTAGTAAGATTTCAGTTTCACATCACAGTGAAATGAATCCTGTTGGCCATTCTGCCTCAGTCTACAACAGGATTGTGAGAATTCGTTTTTTTATATTACTGGGTTAGCTGCAGGGAGTTGCTGTCAGAGGATGAAATAAAAATGTCAGAATATAGATTATTAGTATTCCAGTACTGGCCTCCAAAATGTCTTTTTCCATCTTTTTCTTCTGCACCCCTCTCAGGACTGTCTTCCGTGCTCAACAATCAGACTGGAACAACCTCAACCACTCAAGGCTCCTCCGATAAAAACCAATCTCCTGACCCAAAAACCACACATTATTCTTATCCTTCTCCCAAGACCACTGACGTGCCATCTGTACCTACATCAGTTAGCACTTCCATACCTCCGAGCGATGTGTCAATCCATCCTACACCTCCCAATGCTGTTCAGCCCAGCGATCTTCCGAAAGAAGTAGAGCAAGAGAAAGTCGACCCGGTTACATTGGTCAGTTCTACACTGGACTCAAAAATCGATAGTTTTCTTCAGGAGAATCCAAAACTGAGTGGCTTTAATATGGGTTTTCCCACCGTTCTTACTTGGTCTGGGAATGTTGATAGTCCCTCTGCAAGCACAGATAACCTGGGAGGAACTCCTGTAAGGGATGAGTCTGGTGCCACACCTACTCAAGACGAGGTCATGGATGATCCTCCAGTAAACACATTTTCATATCAAGCTTCCACTTTGGCTGGCAGTTCTGTAACTGGACCCCCATTGGCTTCTTACTCTGGCAGTTCCTGGCAGGAGCAAAACAGTCATGTTTCACAATACGGTCCTAGGTCACAAAGTGGACGAGATGGCTTCCAGAGGGATTTTGCAGAAATGGGGCCCATATCGCTGGCAAGCAACAACCAGATGGCCAATCCCATGGAACATGGTCAGGCAGATAAAGACTGGCATGGTAAAGCATATGGTCAAGAGCAGCGCTTGACGTCCACCGCTAAATCATATAGAGATCACCAGCACCGCTCTCAAGACACTAATCCTAATTTCTTAAACACCCCTTTACCACCAATTCCACCAATTCCCCAGCTCCCTCCTCCTCCACAAGACCTTCTAGCTTCAGACCTAGGGGGCATCACAGGTCCCTCTGATGTGCAGAATCCTGCTGACAGTTTTCAGATAGGAAGGAGGAATTCACAATATTATAACGAGCCCAACGAACCTTTCCATCCCCATTTGAATGTGTCTGCACCTAACCATGGGGGCGTTCCACCTCGACATTTTCTTCCTGGCCCCCAGAATGGCCCGGCAGGTTACAACCATCATTCCCGGGTACCTGTACTCCCTCAGCGCCACCCTGGTATGTCCTTTAATCGTCCATCATTTCCTGACCGGGAATACTATGACTCTCCTATTGGAAGGGGGGCCCATGCAGCCTTTGTTGGAAGAGGGCTTTATGCACCTCCTGGGGTACGAGGGGTTCATGTTCCTCCTGGAGGGAGAGGAGTTAATGTGCCTTCTGTTGAAGGGGGAATTCATGAGTCTTTGGAGTCTAGGTTAGCCCTTGAGTCTCTCGGTGGAAAAAGCTTCCATAACCAATCTATTGGGAGTGGGATTCATGAGAATTTAAGTGGCAGTGGGGTCCATGAACCTTCTGATGAAAGTGGGCTTGACGAACATCCTAGTGAAGACAAGATTAACGAGTCTCCTAGCAGGAAGAGGGTCCATGAACTTAGTCAATCTGAGGACTTGTGTGAAGATTCGTACCTACCTGCTGGTAACCCATCTCCCTCTGCTTATGATTCTGAGCCACCCAACTCTCCCCAGTCACACACATTTTATGGGGAAAAGAGGCCTTTACTCCAGCACCGGCCTCAACACAGACCCCCTCCGCCTCAACACTTCCGTTCTCTGGGTCCCAGTCATTACCCACCCCAAAGACCCCTTCGTCGTCCTCCACCACAATATGCCTTGCATCCCAGTGAACATCCATTTCAGAGGATCAGACGACCCGGACCTCCTTTTGTAGGAGCTCCAAGACCTGCCGGTCCATTTTACCCCCCTAAGAGACCTTTCTTTCAACCACGTTACTAAACTGTTGATTAGTTGAAGTGACACACAGTACAAACTATGGCATATAGTGGTCTTGGGCAGCTCGAAAAACTGTATCTAAACTGAAGTCCTGAACATTGGATGTTGTGTATGTGGTCTGAGGAGAAATAATGGACGTCATGATAAGAGCTGAGTCTGTAAGAGAAGTAAAGGATTGTCACCGTAGAAGAATGACGAGAATTCATCTGGCTATGCCGGTGACGAGGTGGACCAAGCTTCAAGCTGGCGGTGGAGCCATGAAATTTCAAGATAAAGAGAAGTTGAGGTGGTTATCTTTTTTTTCCGATTTGATTGAATTCTTTAACATTTATTTTTATTTCCAGTTATAAGCCGACACCAAAGTGATTTTTAGCCACCTATCTTTCAAAATCATGCATGCATGCGTGGGTGCGTCGCTGCTTGTCTATCTGTCTTTGAACAAGTGTCCAAATGAGCTCCGCATCTCTGCCCATGGAAGACTAAATTTCAGTACAGTTTGGTAGTTGTCCCAAACAAATTAGTTAGAATTTTATTTAATATGTACACGGTTTAGAAACTATATTTGTATTAGGATTTAAATCAAATAAGCATAACATTATGACCTGATAATATTGTTTTGGTCTGAACTTTATTACCACATTGGCAATGAGATGCACCGTGTTATTAAGATGCATTTCTATCAGAACTGGCATTACTTTTTAATATTTAAGATACTATAGTTTATCTGTTGGCTTGGATTGGCCAGTCTTTGCTCCTTAAGTGCTTCAGTGAGCCTTCACCCTGCCACCAGTTTGCCGCTTTTTTGGACTGGTTTTGCTAGATACTCAACACCGATTAGGAACAATCCACCAGAGCAGTGTTTTTTTTGCTCTGTTCTCTAGCAGCAGTCCATTGTATCCCAAAACACCAACGGGTGCCGTGTCATTCACATCATCTGTTAGTAAAAATAAATGTGAATCTATATCTGTTTATGATTAACATAACCACAAATTTTATTTAATGAATCAGTACCTCGAAGTTATCCCCATAATTTACAAGGTATACTATACGCATACTTTATAAATGATTTGTCAAAATAAAATAAAATGCCATATGATCTGGAGATTGACCTATGTGTCTATAGAAAAATAACTTTTTAGGAAATTACCAAACTGTACCAGAATCTGGCATTACACTAGATGTGTATAACTTTCTACCAGGGGTTTTAATACTAGCCTGCAATTATTAATTCTGTCCACTGTTGGCTTCAACGGCTGTCCATCTGGTGAAGGATTGAAAACATTTGGTCTACAACTTCACAATTAGCTTCACACAAATAATTTAAACATCAGTTATGGCATCTTGACTCCGTTTACTCTAGGTCATTAATTTTTTTAATAGTTTTGTATCCAGATAGTTGTAGCCACACCGCAGCGCATTCTATTACTCAAGTCGTCTTTGAAATATAACCACTAAATCACATAGAAGCTTATTTTTGTAACCCACGCACTCCATAAATGGCGTGACACCTTAATGGAGAATAAAAACGGCCGTGGACAAAACTCTGTTATGGTGGTCATGTTTTGCATCGCGCAACGTTGGAAGTGGGATGTAAAGTACACCTAATTTGCATTGCACAATCTGGCTAACTGGGGATTTGCTTAAAATCTGTGTAATTGTAATTTAATTTAGATACTTGATCAAATGTAATGTAGCCCAGGTGTAAACGGGGTCACTTGTTTTCTGTTAAAGATAATAAAATAATTTTAAAATGACTGTACATGTTCAGTTTGTCCCTAACCCAAATATACATGCAGGAGACAAGCTTGTTTTCTCAGGACTTTGAATGCATCTTAGCCAAGAGAGGAATTGTTACATACCCTTACGTTAAACTCGTAGTGAATCGATAAGATTGTCCATGTAATCGCTTGTCAGTCAGTTAGCGCTGGTAAAGGTGCATGAGCTTTTAAGAAGTGTATGGATATACGAGACTGCAGATGGCACTAGGAATGGGTTATTTTTGTGGGTGGGTTGAAGTGGGCACCGGCAGCGACGAGCTGTTTTCTACAATGCCTGAAGAAGCTGAAGAACAGAAGTTATTTTGTCCTGAAGCCAGAATGAACATAGCGCTCTGATGTCCTCCATAACATTTCTTTTCTGTACTGATTTAAATAAAGTTTTTGGAAAAACTCCATGGAAGAGTGCATCGTTTCTCAACCATGGTGTGTCTGATTTATTGTATTTGCATGAGAGGATCTTTTCCTTACCCCTCTCAGCACAGGTCACACTTGCATGAAGAAAATCATTTTACTTTGTCAATGAAAACTTTAGTTAGCTTATTAGCAATAATGCAGTTCATGCTAGCTGTGCTTTGCTACACAGAATTTATTGAACAGCAGTTCCATTATGTAGCAACTCGTTACTAAATTTAAAAAAAATTATTATGCATTTACTACTATTTATTTGTTCATACATTGTTATAAACTAATATTTAGCCATATTTTTTTTAAACTGTAACTGTCAGTAAACGTTGTTTCCACTAGGTGGCTACACAAGCTCAATAAATACTGAGTAACACGAAGGTCAAGACTAAGTATAGCGTAGCATTTTGCTAATACTGTATATAGTTTATTAAAACTTTAAACCGTATTATTCCTTCAGTGACTTGTGGTTTTTTAAACCTTGGGAAAGATGTTTATAAACATAAACTTCAAGATAATATTAATACACGTTTCAAACTTTGTTTTATTCAGTTCAATATTCGGTTATTTTCATTAGCCTCGAAAATTGAACGTTCAACAGGTCAAAGCTCTTTAATACGAAGTTTCTTTTACAGTATTTACTATTTAGAAATCTGTTTTAGTTCAAATGTAAAACTCTAAATTCTTGTATTTCAATTCCAGTTGGTGCCCAGTTAGTCTTTGAGAGAAATCCAATTGTAATTGAATAGTTTAGGTTTCTATAAAATATTTGAGTAGTCTGTTTTATTTTCCTTCACATTATTAAGGTATTTTTAAACAGTTTCTTGGCTTTGCCACTCAGTAGCATTAGTTGTAAAAGCTAGATACAACTTGTATGCAAAATACCAGAATTTACCAGGTTAAACAATAAGAAAAATAAATCATGGTGATTTTGTATACCCTAATCTACAAACTCCAACACTTTTGCTAGATGGGTCTTCCAAACTAGCTTTGTAACAGCAAAATTAAACTATGTATTGTCTTAGAACACATTTTTTGATTGCCGTTACATTTTAAGCAAATGCTAATTCCACCCACTGGCATCAAACACACCATTAACAGGTGTAGTCTATCTGGTATACATTTTTCACCTCTATTAAAAATTTGTGTAATTTAATCTATCTAGCGTCAATAAACACATTTTTACACTAGCCATAATTATGCAACTAAAGCACTTAGTTTTAATATTTAGCTTTCTGATTGTTTTTTTTGTAACTTACAGAACCAGTCTATAGTTGATTTTAGTCGCATTCCCAGCAAATTTGTTATTTACTTTAAAGTAATTGTTTTGACATAAGGCTTGAGAAGTTTATAACCATCAAACGTATTGCAAAAGCAAAACCTTTTGCATTAAAACAGTTCCCATCCTACTACCAGTGTCTTTGTGGGGTTACTTTTGGTGTACACGCTGTTTTCCTTTCACCGTCCTAATATGTGCAATTTAGATGAGTTTGAGCTACTGAATTTTGTACACAAATGCTTTTTTATAAATGCAACCAAGTGTGAACCAAGTTGTTAACGTACATACTTACCATGTTTAAATTCTTCCTCACAATTTCATAATCTAAATGGCCTTTTAATGGGACTCCTGGTAACTTTAGTTGGCCTTGTTTGAGGGAATAGTGGTCTGGTTGAGTCTTTCTGCATTGTCTGGGATTGGTTTGTCACATAAAGCTTATGGCTCCAAGAATGTGATTTAGCTCTAATGTAGAAACAGTTTCAGGATTTAAAAAGACTAGACTAGATTAAAATGTCTAGTAGTGGGAATGGAATCTTTAACTGGAAGATTTCTTGAACAATGGACACGTATAGTTTTGTCCACCACAATTCAAGTCTAAAAAATTTGGATATATGGATGTTTAATATCATGTTTTTTAGGCTACATCCAGGAGACAAGGTTAATCAGTTTACATATTTACCAGCTATTGGTCATTGACAACTGTGTATATTCAATTTGGCTCAAGCAAACTGAGTATATATGGAGTATAGAGAACATGCTGATATGAGAACATTTTGACAACCCCACCTGGGGTGCTAAATAATGAAAAAAATGCATAACTTTATTATATTCAAGACATTTTGACCAAATTAGTTATACGTGTATGTATTTGTTTAAGTATAACCCTTACAGCAACTCCTCTTTGGCTAAATTAACTTATCCGTAGTGTACAATAGTACAATTCTGAATTGAATTTAAATTGTATAACAGTTAATCATTTTTCATTATCGCTTATTTGAGTGTGTAAGGAAAGTTATTGATTAGGTTTCTCAATAGATTTAAATCAATAATTGTGAGGTCAATTTAGCAAACAATATATGAACATTCATGGTATATGCACATTCAAACCATATATGTATAAGTGTAATACGTTTTACTACTTTTACGACATTTCACTCTCATCGTAGATCGGATAAAACATAAAGCTAGTTGTGTTGAACCTGTCAGGTAGGGCTGCTGTCTAGGACCAAAAATAGCTGATAAAATCATTAAATGTTAAATTGGTTTTGGAAAGTTTTTATTAGCTTAAGTGCTAAATTGAATTTGAGGTACAAAAAGTGGAGTCTCAAATAATAGATATTGATCTGCCTTACAGCTTGGCAGTTTGAAGACAAACAAACCTTTAATGGTATGCTAGTTACATTTTATAGTAGGTATCTCTAGAGGTTACTGACGGGTACTAAGGCCTTACTTAGAACCCTTACAGTAGTGAGAGGCTATTTAGCTTTTGCATTTTATTTTCAGTTTCTGTAATTACATTTTTGTTGAAGTTGTTAATGTCAACATAAACTTAAAGTTTGCTCTTCAGTGGTAACCAATATTAATAGGAGGCGGTTGTGCTTCCTACCGGTATTAATATTGCTCTAATATAACTTCCACACCTTTTAAGTTCTTGAACTCACAACTAAATAGTACAAATCTACATTGTGAGTATGTACTTGACATTTAATCTGACCAAAGATGACCAAAATATTTCGGCCTATTATAAACTGATTTTAAGCACTTTCGCCAATATTTGTTAAAGGCCTTTACTTGTTTAGGGAAGGTCGTGCCATTGTGCTCAAACAAATCTACATATATGAATTATTTACCATTTATTTTGTTACAAAACCCATACAAGTCCACAAAGGTTGCTTAGTGGGAAGGACTGTCACTTTGTTGTTTAGACCGTCTGAGATTTGTCTGTGTGTAGTTTACAAGTTTTTTTCGCAGGCCAAATTAAATGGAGTAAGTAAATTGTTTTTGGGATACCTAGCCACAAAGATGCATAAACCCATGCATTGTAGTGACATTCCCAAGCCCCCTTGGATAAATAGTGAGTTGAGTCAGGAATTTTTGTACGAATTGAAAAAGAAACATTTAGAGACGTTTACGTTCCTCAATGACGTAGCACTGATAAGTAGCCATGCTGACGGTAAAAAGTACATTGTTCTCTTTAAGTGCTTCTTGAACAGAGGCCAGCGTATAAAAGCTTAAAGAGCTGTAAAATGTTCTCTGGGGGAATCACAGGTTCATATTGCAGTTCCCTTGACAACCCTCATGCAAAGGGACAATTTTTGTTCTTTTTGTGAATACCCAGTCGGTTATTTTAATTATTTGGGCCAGCTGTTTATGAGAGATCTCTTTTTAGGTTTTATTTATATCGTCCAGGAGTCATAATCGGCCAATCACAGACATAGCCAAGTGGTGGTTGCATTGTGAGGCACTATTGTAAAGGTTTATTGAAGTGCCCATTGTGTTTCTCATTGTGGATCAAACATACTGGGTTTGATTCCCATATAAAGTGGTTTGGAGTGTCTATTTGTTGATAGTTTGTATGTCCTAACTATCATTCCTCCCACCGTTTAAAGATTGCTCTGACTCTCACGAGTGTGGCATCATACCCTGCTTTAGTCAGTGAAAAATGATTATTATTCAGACCGGCTTGGACTCTGAGTGGACTCTGTTGTGTTATATATTTAGGAAGAAAACGGGTGATACCGTGTGTAATACCAGTGAAACTTTGGGTTAATGTCTGGCCGTTGATGCATGGTTAATGTCCTGCTGGAGATATTTGAAGGCAATGCTGTAAAGATCCTATAAAATTCCCGGTACCTTTCACATTTTGGAATCATTTACAATAACTGAGGCTTCTTTCTTGTTCTGGAGACTTACTAGCTGTGTAACTTTGATTGACGTCAGTATTTGATCTCTGTGGTGACAGTTTCTATCACTTTATATTGTCAGGCAAGTTCTTCTTAGTTGGTGTCAGATTCAATATGGTACGGCTAATTAAATGGCACCGAATTAGCAAGTATATTGTGTAACTGGTTAGTTTAGCAATTAAAAAGGAACACACTTTTCCCTTGAAAAAGGTTTTCTTTTTTTATTGAAAATTGAAAAGATTGGGATGAAGATATTCACAATGCAGGTTTATTTGTATAGCACATTTCATTCAATTCAAGTGCTTGAATTAGGAACAATTGAAATGGTTTGAACATTACAGATTAAGGGATGGTTTTTTACTTCTTTTTTGAATTGACACCATCACAATGAGCGTGTGCGTTGTCATGAACCCATCCACAGAACCTATGTGCAACTGCACCGAAAAAATGTTCTAACTATGCATTGAAACGATGCACACCATAACGATAGTCACATGATAGTCTTCAAAACATGTAGCGTGTAGTTAAAGTAGTCACCCCTTCGTGTTTGGCATTAAAAAGTAATATAAGAGCTGAAGACAGGGCTATTGTAGTGTCTTGTGGTTTCAGTGGAATCTCATGCTATGAAAAGTCTGAAAAAAAAATGCTGAAATATATTTACTGAGATTGCCCCTTAACTTTCACTTGTTTGGACAGATTAAAAATATATAACATCCCCTCCAAGCTATTTTAACCAAATATAATAATAATAATAATATATATTTTTTTGTTAAGTATATTTTAAGCAAGAAGATTAAATTAAATAAAACAACTATTTACCACCCTTCTCTTTATCAGGCCTTTGGACCAGCACTGCAATATACTGATTGTTGTATTGATGATGGTGACACCTTGCCAACCGGCAACACCAAGATTTGTATCTATATAGCTTGCTTATATATATATAAATGTCAGAAGTTTGCTATGCGCTATATGGTTACCACGGATATCTACGGTTTATGATTGACAAATTGTCCAGTTAGATCTAATGTTGATATTTTATTTTTATCAATTTTTCTTTGTCTATTTTTTTACTTCCAGATGTACCAGTGGTCACTCCTTGTTGTCGACATGAGTCTTCTCTGCCCGGCAACAGTGACTTAGAGGACATCGAATGCCAGTGTGTTCCAGCTACTTGAAATTCAAGGTAACCTGTATGTTGTTTCATGAACCATGCACACATTTACAATGCCACTGTTCGCTTTCCTAAACCGTATTTTTAGTTCAGACCACAGATGCACACACTTTTTTTCTTTCGTTTTAGGTTTATCTGTCTACTTTTCCCCCCCAAATGTTCTTCCAAATTTAGTTGTATTTACTTGCATGATTGCGTTGGTGTCATTTGATCCTGTTGCTGGTATCCACTCTTGAGCAAAAAGTGCCGTCACACACACACGAAGCGAGTTTATATGGGACTTGGCATCTTTGTGCAGGTGGTCATGATCAGCCAGGAGAGGTCATAGTAAACTAAGCCAATCATTGTCCGTTGTAGTATCTGCATTCACTCTCTCTCTCTCTCTCTCTCTCTCTCTCTCTCTCACTCTCTCACTCTCTCTCTCTCTCTCTCTCTCTCTCTCTCTCTCTCTCTCTCTCTCTCTCTCTCTCTCTCTCACACACACACACA
>JAOUQU010039022.1:0-28683 GCA_028566735.1 Ammoglanis amapaensis
ACTCTGGGGATCGGTAACGGTCCACAGAGTAACCCAGGGTCGAAGTCGACTGAAGGGTAAAATATATATATATATATTTAAAATCACGATTCTGTTCTTTAATCAAGTCTAGTTTGATGTCTGATGTCGGTCCTCCTTTTATTTCCCAAACAGCCCGGGGACGGTGATGCTGTTTGTCGTCTGACACCGTCCAGAACTTGGAATGAGAACTGCCGGTTCATTTCTGCACCTTCCTTCGGACCAGGGCAGACCCGGAACACCCCACAAGAGCTCATTCGAGAGGTGCTCTCTTACCTCTGACATTCTGGACCCTGTCGCCGGGTAACCACTATTCTTACCTCGGACCAATTCACACCCCGAACACCCCGACTGGGGCGGGGGTGGGTTAGAGAAACGTTTCTCATGTGCCGTGATTAGTGGACGTGAACATTTTGCCCGGTCATATCTGGTCATGCCATCAACTCGTCACTAAGGGACTTTGATTTATCGTATCACAGTCGTCAGGTCTCGCCTACGAGGTCGAAATAAAGCCTGGATACGTACCGTCTGTTTGGCTGGGAAACATTCGACCGTTGTCGGTTCCCTTTCCATTTCTTTACAGCGACTCCTGAGATGAAGACAGAAGACAGAAGAAGACAGAAGGTGTCTATAGCACAAAATATATTTTAAAAAATGTAAATAATAAATAAAAATCCAATATGTCTGTAGCTTAAAGCTTAAATCCGTACCGAACTCTAGCAAGGTTCTCGTGTTCTTCACAGGTGAGCGACTCTTGTACCTGAATCGTCCTCTCGTGTTTGCTGACAAGGGCGTGAGCTGCTGTTGTCAGACACCAAACACTGGACTCGGCGCCCCCCCCTCCCCATACAGGGGTGGTGTGGTGTGTGTGTGTGTGTGTGGGGGGGGGGATGGGGATTGGTCCAGGATGACGGTATGTAGAACAGTCACAGTGATCTTTTGCTCTGGCAAACGCCCCGTCCGGGTTATTGGTTTTTTAGAAAGAATAAAAAGAAAGAAATGAACTATTGAGCCTCTTGTTTTCGTTACCACGGCTGGTATAAGAACAAAAAGAAAGAAGCGGATTTTACGTAACTATAGCAACGAGTCGAAATGACTTGTCTTGGTCAGTCTGTGGTTTTAATGGAACTGATCTCACGGTTCTCAAGTTCACACTTTGAAAATAAAAAAAAGGCTTCAATCCTGTAACTCAGGCGTGTCAAATGTCCGGCCCGTTGGCCCGTTGCGGCCCCCCGTTCACATTTTCACCGACCCGCAGCCTCGGCTACGAAATCAATAATGTTCAACCACGGCAGCAGTGCTGAGCGCAGTATAAAATAAAATACACACGTACAAATAGTTTAAAAAAAAGCTGTTTTATTTTTCACCACAAGGTGGCAGCAGACGATCCACAGTACAAGATTATAATCGTATAAACTGCTAAAAAGCTTCTTTTGAATGAAATAAGGAGCGTTTAGTGTTTAGTTCAGGATCCTTTAAGAAAACAAAACAAACGAATAACGGGGTGTTTGGTATGTTCTCTACCGCAATTGACCACTGAAATCGTTCATAAACTGAACGCTGCTGTATCTCAGAGACCAAAATAATAAAAATTATTTGTCTAATTCTTTAATAGTTTCATATTAATGGTTCAAATAATGTCAAGCTGATGATTCTGAAACTCAACACTGCCCCCTATATTTCCGGCGGTGGTATAGCTCCGTTTTACCGTTGAGTTAGTAATAAACTCAAATAACGAATAATTAAGTCTACTCATGGTGGTTGTAAAGAGTATAGAAACCGCTGCCGGGTCCTAAACGGTGGTTTTGTACAGGTGAACAAACACACACACACACATAAAGGCATTCGATTTTATATAGAGATGAGTGTGTTTGTGCGTATGTGTGTGTGTAATGATAAATGTAAAGATACACAAACCAAAGAAAAGAAACACAAACACAACTGAGTTCCGACAGTCGGCTATATTTAACCAGCACAATCCAAAACAAGCAGTATGTTCAAGTAATATTAAAAAATAATAATAATAATTATAATAAAATAAGATGACAACATAAACATTTAAGGAAAAAAAAGGAAACAGGGTTTACACAAAAGAGAGAATTCTTTTTCTTTTTTCAAATCCTTCAAATATTTATACAAATACATAATATACAGTACAGAGGTACACAACCAAACCCTATTTTGACCTTTGTTTTAAATCTAAACTCGGTAAATGCGAGGCTGGACGGCGTCTGCGAACGTCCGGCGTGTGACATTCACCCACCTACGAACCCATCTAGTCTATAGATATCAGTCATTCGATTACACACACTGGCTACAAACTTTGGTCTTTTTCGTCTCTTTTATCTCCCCGCCGACCGTTTCAAGTCTTTTACGACCTCGTCAAACTCAGTCTGGGTCGAAAGCAGTACGTTAATTCATGATATTTAGATCTTTTTAGATTACGTGAGGTGTGTGTTTGTGGGGGGGGAAGGGTACATATTAATGCACCCTTAGTAGTAAAAAAACAACAAACCCCAAACACGGTGAAATACGCAGACGAATCGAATCGTTCGCTAATTATTTACATCCTTCTTATATTCTTTTCCATCCGTCTGGCTTCGGTCTCAGTCATCCGTTTATGTATGATAGTATATAAAAAACCAAAATCAGTCCCGGCGATACTTCATGATAGTTCACAAACGGCGCGCCATCGTCGTCGTCGTGCCGTCCCCGTTTCCGGCTCTTTAAGGTATTTCGGGTATCTCGAATGCAGGAGTCTTGCGAGTGCAGGACGACGTTTTCGTTTACACACAAGGCTTTAGCGGCGGGGAGAACAAGTCCGCCGTTAACTGTTCGGAGAGTCGCCGTCCGGAGCCTCGTTCACACACTCGCTCTCCTCGGGGATGTCCTGGAGATCTGGACAGAGAAAGAAAAGAACCCGTGAACGGAGCTTTACTGGTGTGACGTACGGCGAAAGCACGGTCACGATGGTAACACGGGATTTCTATTCATTTGGCTTTTAACGTCGAACACACACACACACACACGGATCATTTCGTATCTTCGATTCGCCTTCTTACCGGCCAGTTTTCGGACTGTGTTAGGAAACAGAAACCTTTGAGCAAGGCATCCCTAACTGCTCCGTGTGTGCTCGCTGCTGCCCTCTAGCGAGTAAATGTGTGTTCCACTGCACGGATCGTGTTCAAAGCGGAAGTGTGTATAAGTCACAATGGACGAAAAAACATATCTTAATGGACACTAATGGTGAACAGTGATCAAAGGTTGTAAGTGATTATTGTGTGTGTGTGTGAGAACTGGGAGTGTTTACATAGTTAAATATTGACCGAGAATAGTTCACACCACCTACAGTGTAAACAGAAGACGGTCCGAGTACTGCGTGATCTATCAGTGTTGATACTCTTTATCTTTCACGAGAGCTACGCCTGTTTTTTGTCTGTACCCTGCACCCGGGTTGATACACGAGCACAAAAAAAAGCAAACAGACAATTTATTAAGCAGGAACCCGAGAATTTTAAACCATCCAATTAAGGCGTTTATGTAATTACATTTTCACGTTCAGCATTGAACCGTATATAATTACATTTGGTTATAACCTGCTCGTAGTCTGTACATAAACTGTCCATGAACTGTATCGACTTACACTTCGTTATACTTGTGGATCTTTACGTACTTCTATATTTTTACATACGTAGAACCCGATCATAGTCAGAACACTCAGAACTCGTACAAGGTTATACTCAGTCACAGCATATTAAAACTATTTATTGTACTGTGTAATATAATATTTTACATAATACACATACGTGCAATGAGAATAAAGTTGAATTCTATTCTATTCCATTCTATTTTAAGTTATACTACACAGTCTGAGCAAATGAGGGTCAAGGGCGTCACTCAAAGGTCCAACAGCGGCAACCAAGCGTCCTTCGAGGCTGGTTACTAGTCCTCGACTGGACCGAGTTTTGGAAGCCTGGCGGTCGAGAAAAAAAAAGATCGGAACGTGTTCACGATTGTACATCTTTACGTACGAATACGTCGTGAACCTGGTAACTAAGGAGGACATGCTGACAGATGACATCACAAGGATGGATGGTTATCACTGTTCTAATCATCTGTGGAACCACATGAAGCGTTCGGTCCTGCTCACCTCTGGGACTGTCTGAGCGCGGGGAAATTCGAACCCCGCCCTCGTCGTCAGAATCGTCCTCCTCGCTTCCCTCCTGGACGCCGTCTAACTGGTCGTGTTCCTGACAGGCCAGCGGGGCGAGAGAAGCCGGACCGCCGTCGCTCCCTCTCCTCTGAGAAGTGAAGAGAGACAAAAGTTGTTCAGAAGCCTGTTTCATATAAACTTGTGTAACGATTCACCACGAATCGATTCAGTATACCTAATCGCTCATTAATGGATGGATATTGACTTTAAACAGCAGAGGGCGCTGTCGTTATTCAACGCGCTGCTATATCAGACGATTTTAAATAAAAGGGCGCAGAAAATTTGATCTTTTGATTATTTAGATAAACAAAAGTTCATCACAAATACAGAATTTAATTAAATAAATAAAACAATTATCTTTTCGCTTCAATTACGGTTAAAATAATTCATTCTAAAAAAATATTATTAAAACGAATAAATAAGTAACAAGAATTGATATTGTGAAGTCATTATCGTGCTCGTATCGCATCATGGGTGTATCAGTCCATCCCTAAAAATAAACCACACACACACACCTGGAGTGTGATGGAGTCGGCGCTGTCCCGTCTGTGTGTGTTCTGCAGCTCTCTCAGCTGCGCCTCCAGCTGCGCCCGCGCCCTCTCGCTCTCCCTCAGCCGGGCCTCCAGGGGGCGCAGACGCACCAGCTCCTCGTGCACGACCGAATAGTGGCGCTGTAGCAGGGCCTGATCCGCCCCCACCCCTGGCACCACGCCCTCCAGCAGGGCGTCGCGGGAGAGCGAGCGGCTGAGACGGAGCGGTGTCAGACCCAGGGGGCTCGGCGTGGACGAGGCGGAGCAGCTGGCGGAGCCGTCGTGAACGCACAGCTCCAGGATGGAGTCCTGTCGGATCACAGCGGCCTGAGAGGACGAAGAGGAGGAGGAAGATTCATTACTGTCTTATTACATGAGATAAAGATGAGACGCGTGTGTGTGTGGGGTGCCGGAGTGACGACGCTGACCTGTAGCGCGTGGAGATGCGTGCTGAGGTTCACCAGCCTCTGACAGACGTCCTGCAACACAAACACAGCTAAATGAAGCTTCGGGAGATCACTGAGAGACTAGTGGTGCATAACGGTATTGCAGCCGGGACAGAACGTGCATTCTAGGAACCTTCCGTTATGTTATGTCATGTTATGTAGCTGTATTTCTCATAACGATTTTTTTTGTGTGTAACATCCTGGTACCGTGCTTCTCGGATGCCGGTGTGTAAGTAAACGATTTAAAATGAGGCTAAAATTAACAGATTCGTTACCTCATTGGGTGCTCGGTCCTGCAGCTGGTTTCCATTTCTGTCCTATAATAATAATTAAAAAAGAAAAAAAATTAAAACAATTAAATATCGTTTCAGAAAGGAAAATGTATTACTGCCGGTCAACGCAAATGGCAGCATTTAAAACGGGGTTTCACAGAGAGCTGTATAGTGAACAGAAAGTCACACGACACTGTGTTTTTATTATCTTGTTTACTATCCTTTAAGGTTCAAGGACATTCAAAGAGCCAGCAGAGGGCGCAGTTGTAATATCAATGAGAAGGAGGAAAAAAAAGAACTCATGTACTGACACAAAACGTCATAATAATATAAGTTTTCTTTCTTTCTTTCTTTACTTTACAATTTCAGGAGGCACGTCGACGTCGCCTCACAACAACATTGTTCCGGGTTCTTTCTGTGTGGAGTTTGCATGTTCTCCGCATGTCCATCTGGGTTTCGGAAAACAGTCCAGAAACTACGACTCGGTTAGGGTACAAAAAATGCCAGATCACAGAAGTGAGGCAAAAACCACCAACGACTTGATCCAGTACTCTCAAGGAAAAACGGGATGAAGGCAGATAAAATGTACTTATATATATATATGGAGAACATGCAAATTCCAAACACAAAGGATCCAGACAGTCTGATCTAGATAAACCCAGGAGACACTGTTTACAATATGAGTTAGTTTGCGTTTTGCTCTTACTTTACTTGATGTCTCGTTCCCATCATGACTCCCGTTAACCGAAACCGTCTCGCCATCTGAAAAAAAAGCGATCGTGAATGTCGTCGTAAACGAAATAAGGAGTCATCGAACATCCAGGTATAAACAAACAGGGTGACGCACTGCTCACTGGCGACACCGTGTGATTCTGGTCACCGTTGGTAGTGCAGGATCGAGGCGCTTCGGTGTTCGAGCCCAGCAGCAGTTCACTCAGTCGATCCACTGGTTCCCAGGAAATAAAAGAGATTTAGATCGCTGCTCGATACCCGATTCTGATTCTGCTTTGATTCGTTGTAAGCTGTCGTACCTTCACAGATGGCGCTGTTGAGTAACTTCTCGGCCTGCGGCGCGTGCGGCGTGTCGGCCCTGAAGACGTTCCTGGAGCTGGCGGGCAGCGTGACGTCCTGACCGGCTGTGACCTCGGCTAGGTCTGAGAACAGAGTCACGCGTTCCTGCAGAAGCTCCAGAACCTCGCGGTCCTTCTGCTGGATGTCAGCTGATGAGAGAGAGAGAGAGAGAGAGAGACGGTTTGCTTTCATGTTTGAAGATGAGGGTAAGAAGATGAGGATGAAGGATTTCTCGTGGTTCTGACCTCGGAGTCGACGCAGCAGAGCTTTATCCTCCGTCTCGATTAAAGGAAAATCTTCCCTGGATGGACACCTGTCAGAGGAGTCATATTAATGATTCATATTAATGAAGAGTCATATTAATGATTCATATTAATGAAGAGTCATATTAATGATTCATATTAATGATTCATATTAATGAAGAGTCATATTAATGATTCATATTAATGAAGAGTCATATTAATGAGTCATAAGAATGAGTCATATTAATGATTCATATTAATGAAGAGTCATATTAATGATAATGAGTCATATTAATGATAATGAGTCATATTAATGAGTCATTTTAATGATAATGAGTCATATTAATGAGTCATATTAATAAGAATGAGTCATATTAATGAGTCATATTAATGATAATGAGTCATATTAATGATAATGAGTCATATTAATGAGTCATATTAATAAGAATGAGTCATATTAATGAGTCATATTAATGATTATGAGTCATATTAATGATAATGAGTCATATTAATAAGAATGAGTCATATTAATGAGTCATATTAATGATTATGAGTCATATTAATGATTATGAGTCATATTATCCATCATCTTGTATCACCAACACTTAAAACTATTTATGGACACAGACTGAGCAAATACACTAAACACCCGAACAGGTCGTCAGCCGGTTGCCGGGTACAAAGACAACACACACACACACACAGGAACATTTCAGTATCTCTAATTAACCCGCCTGCATGTCTTCGGACTGTTGCAAGACACCGGAGCCCGCCGAAAGGAAACCCACGCGGCGACGCGGAGAACATGCAAACGACCCGCGAACGTGAATCTCACCTGCTGACGGCCTGCTGAATGATCTTCATCCAGTTGTTCCTGTCGTCTTTGGAGGCGGCGTGGAGCTCGTACATCTCGGGAGGGGTGGAGTCACTGATGAGGAACATCCCTCGCTCCTGATTGGCTATGACTCGAACGATCAGGTTCTGCAGCGACAGAACCGAAGGCTTGTCCTATCAAAAGAGGGGAGGGGATATGATTTAGGAAAGATTTGACCATTCAAACGGGAACATTAGCATGCAAAATGTGTGTGTGTGAACTCCCCCTTGTGGAGGCTTTGAGTTACAGCTTGTGAATTACCAGATCGGGCCAGATTGCACAGCAAGGGCAAAAAATCTAACTAATAACAACGATCTTGAACTGTAGTGCTGTAGGAATGTACAATGTTCATAATTTGGGACCAGACTTGTGACGTTTAACCAAAAAAAACCAAACAAAATAAGTAATAACACGAGAAAAAATAAATGTACAGATATGATATGAATACATGTTCATGCTGCATCATTTTCACCAGACTCACCAGACAGGGGAAAAAATATCTCTGATCTTTTTCCTGTAACACCACCAGGATGTCGGTCATCAGCAGGACCTGCACGTCTACCGACACACACAGACGGACCCCCGTCACTGAGGAACATTTGAAACCTGAACGACCGAAGACACCCCCCACCAACACCCCAACACACGTTACCTTTGAGTCTGGAAGCCTGAGACGTTTTGAGGAGCAGCGTTCCCTCGTGGATGAGTCTCCTCCGGAGCAGTTCCGCCCCCCGGAACGCTCCTCCGCCCCTCACTTCGGTCTCGGTGCGAGGGTCCAGACGGGAGCGGATCTCCTGCAGCTTGTGTGTGAGCTCCAGCTCCTGAACCTGCTGGTTAACCGAGCTCAGGAGCTCCCGGATCAGGACCAGCGACTGGCTCAGTGATTCCGCCTCCACCTCGCTTCCTAAATTCAAGGTTAAGCGAAGGTCGTGGGTTACAGGTTTTTCCTGGACTGTTTATTGTATTCCGAGTCTATTTATCAGCTCATTAAAAGTCAAATGTAGCCGCTGGGAAGCCTCGTGGGGAATTATTAAGCTAATCAATAAGTCAGTATCGGCTCGCGGGTACGGCGCGGCTGGAACTGACCTCTGTCGAGCGGTCAGAAGTCTCCACACTGACTGCAAAAGTCATTGTTAAAGTACAATAGGGGCCGATTCGTTTATTCATTAAGACTTTGGTTCCTTATTAAAGCGAATCAGAATCAGCAGCACTGGCACAGACGCTTCAGCAGGGGGCGCCGTGTCATGCATCACCGAGTCGTGTTAGGAAATGGAGACGTGTTCAGGGTCTCCCGGGTCTCGTACTCACGCTCCAAAATACAGGACAAAGTGAACAGACTGTCCGGTCGAAAACACCAATATAGATGAAACATTTAGAGCCGAAACGTCGTCGTTTATTCACTTTTTTGTTACAATTCAGTGACACGAAATTTTAACTTTTACATCTCAATCAAGTAGGAAAACGATTTTATTATATAAATATATATATTTTGTGCATCATTTTTTAATGCACACAGGTATGAGTAAGTAAATATCATTCGTCTCACCCTTGGTGTTGTCCAGGATGCGCTGGATTAACACTGGATATTTGGTGATGCGCTGTGTGACCAGTAGGATACACTCCTGGACCCCGTGGCGGCGGAGGAGGGGGCCTCTGCTCACCCGCTGCTCGGCGAAAACAAACAAGAGCGTCAGGATGTCAGGTCACGGATTAAAACTCTCTCTCTCTCTCTGCACTTTCCTTCCTCTCACTTACCCGGATGAAGTTCTGGAAACGTTTTTCGCGGGCGATCAGCTCCTTGTAGAGCTTCACGGCCTTCAGGTGGCGGCTACAGAACTCAGCGTAGCACTTGCGCATCTCGTCGGCGTTCTGACCCGAAAACTAGAGAAAGAAAAAGAGAGCGAGAGAGAGAGATCGGAAACATTTATTTCATTTCCCCATCGTGCACAGATTCTCCAGGTCTAAAAACAACAGTCGGGCTTTTTATTTATTTATTCATTTTGCTTTTAACATCATGTTTTTACACTTTGGGCGACATTCATCACAGGACACGATCGTTCTTCACACACCAGTCACACTTACCTGGCTGTTTATGGACTGTGGGAGGAAAACCGGAGTGAAATCGAACTCGTGTGCCGTGTAGGTGACAGTGCTGAACCACTAACTGAAATGCATGAGAGTGGAACTCTGGGATATGGACGTGTTGTCATGACGCAGCCTTATACAGTTTAAAGATGGCAATGTGTAGGATGCGTTAGAAAAGCTAGGGAGCCGCTGTGCTGTCTTGATACCTACATAGGGAACGTATAAAGCGCTTATAAAGCACTCGCGTCGTAACCCTTTACGAATGACATAGTCACCAATGTAGGCATCAAGACAGCAGGAACCCCTAGGACGCACTCACAGGTGATCGGTTCTCATCCTACCTGTTCTACCAGCAGGTCTCCGAGCTGGTGGATGGTGAAATTGCTGCTGCTGCCCGGTGCCAGGCTGTGGTTCTTACGGCTCAGCAGTTGACCGACGAATCGCGAGTGCAGAGTCACCAGCTGGTCGAGGCAAGGGAAGACGGCGTGTACCACGCCCGGCTCTAGCATGACTTCCTCCAGCATCCCTCGGCGGAACACGCCCTCCATGATGCGCAGCGTCCTGACGTGGTGAAGCTCCGTCTGAATCAGCTCTGCGCGGGAAAAAAAAAAGAATCTTTAATCCATCGAAAGCGATCGAGCTCTGACAGAACAAGAGATCGAAGACGTCATGGTAACGCTAAAGGTTTCCGGGTTTTTCTTTTTAGCTCCACTAGAGTAAGAGCTGCTGGAAAACATTCCAGGTGTGTTATATTGAGTAGTCGTTTATCGGTGCCCACCGTAGATCACGTCTTGCCGCTTGATGACGTCTTTGCGGTGATTTTGCAGGTACGAGGCGTCCACCGCCAGACTCCACGAGTCGGCCTCGAAGTCCTTGCCCTCCCTCTCCAGCTCCTCCAGCATGGATGCGTAATACACCTCTCCTGCAGATAGGTGGATGGGAGGGGGTATTATATTACCACTCTATTATAATGATATTATTAATGATGTATTAATAGTAGGTGTGCGGTACCGTCGTCGTTTAGAGACTCCATGGACATGGCTCTGTTCCTGAAGTTCAGCGAGTCCGTGGACTGAGACAGAATCCTCCTCAGACCCAGAGGAGAGTCGTCGTTCAGATTCCTACACACACACACACGTAAAACGTTAACACACACATGTAAACCTACATCCAGCGCTGTAATCACGACAAACTATAAACAAAGACGTGGATTCTTCTTTGGATTGTGAACGTCGGACGTCAGGAACACGACGTATAAAACCTCTAATCGAGGTGAAAGCAGCGTGAATGAATGAAACATGTTATTGATGCAGCCTGGTCGTTAAGCCGGCGCTGATTTAAGGTCATTATCATTATTATTTTAATCACTGGCCTACCCAGCGATGTTGTTGATGGAGGCGCTCTTGCTCAGGGACAGGGTGGAACGTCCTCGCCGAGAGCCCAGGAAGGACTGGCGGAGACTGTCGGAAGGGTAGATGGCTGAGCTCGGCCGTTCCTTGATGATGGGAGCTGAAAACAAACCGCACGACGAGCAAAATAAGACCCATAATCTTCATTTTGAAAGCTAAACATGGTGTAAATATTAAAAAACAAACAAACAAGCGGTGTTACTGAGGGATGGAAACTTTACTTTTGTTGCGTAGTGCCACGTTCGGTAGAGCTGAACTGTTCCTCACCAGCGCCAACTTCTGTTGCTGCACAAATCAAACACATTCACTTTAGGTTTAATGACCACAGGCATGATGTCACATGTTCATACGTCATGTTTACGGCTTCTAACGGCTGATTAAAGCGTCTAACAGAACGTCCCAACATCTCGTCTCTCTCACTCTCCCACTCCCAGAGCTTCACAACGAAATATAAATGTTATATATTTAAGATCCCTCGCTGAAAGCCGAGCTGCATCTCCAGACATCCCATAATTCAACAACGACGTCCACGTTGAGTGTTCTTTCGGGTGCCGTGATTGGCTGGCGTACTAGATCAGGATTTTCTAACCTTTTTATGCCATGTGAAATAGTTCACATTGAATAAAAAACAAATCTGTCGTACTGCCCTCTAGTGGAAATGAGTTTAATTGTAACTCAAATATCAAGCGAAATTTGCCGCTGTTTCGGACGTGATGCTGTTTTTCGGGACGTCTCACCTTCTGCTTCATCTTGGCGCAGTTGGCCAGCGTGTCTCTGCAGCGGTTGTGGATGGTCACGTTACAGGCTGCAAAACAAAATCAAGAAGAAACAGATGCATCAGTCGGCGCCGCGTGAATAACGTACAGCTACGATGTTTTTTTATCCGTACGAAGAAACGTTGAAAGTCTGCGTCATTAAAAGATCCCAAAACAAATCGTGCAATTGTCTGAAAACCGTGCTGGATTGAACCCAGGACCTTCTTGCTGTGAGCTGTGACGCAGGGCGCCCCTGCAGGGCGATACCTGATGACTTCAAACACGAGCCTCCGCCCCCTTACCCCCCCCCCCCAGGATTTGCGTTCCGACCGATCGGCTTCCCTCAGATACGAACGCGATTTGTAATCACGACGGCCGATCTTTTCAGATCTTGAAAGCGATCCTGGAACAAAAAGGAACGGCCTCGTCAGCTCCCTCTCCCCCGGTCAACATCCCTTCCTCCGGCGGCATTGTTCCCGACCAGAGGCCACTTCCTGCGCAGTGTTTGGGAGACGGGAAGTCGTCCTTGTGCAACAGGAAGCGCTGCGAAGCTTGGTAGAACTGTTAAAGGATGATTAGGGTCACCATGTCAGGGGGCTGAAAAAGGGGGTGTTTGTCAAGAGCTAAACGCTGTGATGATCAGTGCTGCGTTCGGTCTGAAGGAGGAAAGTTCTGGTGGGAAACGACACATTTTGGAGTTGTGTTGCTTATTATCTTACAACAGGGGTGTCCAAAACATTTTACAAAAAGGATCTGATCTACAGAGGTATAGATGTGTAAGGTACCGAACATTCAATGTACGTGAATATGAAACTATAAAAGAATTGGATGAGAGATTTCGATTATTCTGGCGCTCAAACGATCAGAATTGATCGAGGGTTCAAATCCAGGTTCTGTTGGGTCCGCGAGCGAGACCCTTGACCCTTTCGACTCAATTCGGGGCGTCGTATGATATCTGAACCCTGAAGAAATGTGTATCGTACCGAACATCTTGTTTAATGACGAATAACGACGTCTACATGGCGAAAGCATGACTACAAGTCTGTCTGCATCCCCGGTGCCGCCTGAACCTCATACATTCCTGAACAGTAAAGCCACATTTCCACTACACTTAAACGCCGCGCCCCATCTCGAAATAAACCTGCAACACGGAATCTGGAACGTTCTCGTAATAATGAGGCGAAACCCTTCAAGAGCATCCAAGAAGAAAGTGCTCGGTCTAAATGCTCATTACAACAAACACAGCAAGCACTATTCATACACTGAACTGGTTAGATATTCACACACACACACACACACACACACACACACACACACACACACACAGCACCATCGACGCTAGATAAACACACCATGCCCTGGGTAACAAAACCGACATGGCTAAAACAATCCCGCTCTATTCACAGACTTGCTTGTGATGCTTTTGTTCTCCTCATGTGTGTGTGTGTGTGTGTGCATTTGTGTGCGTGTGTGTGTGTGCACACTGAGAATCAAACACGCGTGATAAAAGTCTGCTTCGTCCGGCGTACCGTACGCATTATACTAACACACCAGCATCCAGATAACATTCACAACAACGTCTTCCGAGCTTGTGGCTAAACCGAAGCCGTACTAGTCGTGTAGCGAGACTTTGTACCCGCCGCCGCCGCCGCTATTACTCACGGTACGCAACGTGGGGGGCACCAGAAGGCATCATAATACCAGTAAGCATAATAATAAAGTATAATGTATAACTAAAACCATCGGTAGAACCTTGACGCACGCCATTGTCGTAGAGTATGTGTCCACCGTAACTGTACTGACGGTCTGTTTGGCTAAATAACATTTCAGAATCCAGGTCATGTGTGTGTGTGTGTTGGATTTGGAAACACAACAATGCCTTGAGTTTGGGGGGGGGTTAGGAAACCGGGACATGTGTTGCAGTTTCAACAGCCACGTCTGTCTCAATAGCCGCAGTTCCCAAAGGGAGCGGCAATCGGGCCCCATTACCCAGGACGCCGTGGCTGAACGTCAATACCACTTCCACTTCCCATGGACCCATCGATACAAGACGAAGTCTATTAAAGTCCCGCTGAGGACAATTGAACTGACCCCCCCCCCCCCCCAACCACCCCCAGGCACTCGTGCCGTCTGTGGGTCTGGTATTTGAGCGTGAGGGTTCTGGCGACCGCGGTCTCTCTCTCCACACTTGCCAGCCACCGTTTCCCGGATTACGTTTGGAAGGGGGCGGGCGAACGGCAGCTGCGAACGCTGCAGAAGATCATCACAGACAAAAGAGCCACATGCCGAATTAGAACCCGAGGACTTTCCTGTAAAGCCCGATCCGTTCGCCGGGCTGTAATTTTGCGCCGGTTTAAATAAAGCCCGGCTGGATGGATAATGACGGTGGCGGCCCGGGTGGTCGGGAGGACCGGTCTTTGTCTTCGTGCGGTCTTGCTTGATTGATTTTGGGTTACAAAGCAGCACGAATCATCGCTAGGAGCTCAAGAGACGAGACCGGATGCTACTTTTATAGCATTTATATTTACTGTACTGTACGTCTCGGTTGGGGAGACGACACTGGAAGCCACAGTTCACCTGAAACCCACGACGAGCGCAACCCTCCTATTTATCCGAGCTTGAGATCATCACAAAAATGCACTAGTGGCTTATATTCTCTCAACCGACCGATGATGAATGAAAGTAAATAAAATAAATAGTGAAAGGTTAACACGAGCGACTGCGGTTTCAAGAGCTCGACAACAGCCACCGGTGAGATTGGAACCGCATTGCATCGTGGGCAACGTGCATCGTTACATTCCTGATATACAGTTATGAACGAAGCGCAGTTCTATCTTGATGTTTGTACAGTGAGCGGCATCACGTCTCTCCGTGTATCTCTCCGGCTTCGTTCATCTCTCTCTCTCTCTCTCTATCCCCCGGCTGTTCCGTTGGCTCAGAAGAGAGAGAGACAGGCTCCTCACAGACTGACACACTGACTCCATTGTAGACGGTGGGGGGTGGAGCAGCGTGGCAGGGGTGGAAGGGGAAAGGAACGGGAGGAGAAATCCCTGCAGTCGACCCCCCCCCCCCAGCCTTCCTACAAGTCGTTCTCTATCGACTGGCATTTCCTTCTTATCTCTCATCCCATCTTCCCCTTGGACGATTTGTATTATTCGATAGTGCCCCCTGTCCTCAAAACATACACAAACGCACACACACACACATCTGACACACACCGAGTGGTAATGTTGTCGCTGAAGACACTCGGGAGGTTGCGATGCTCACAGTGACATCTAAACGGTATTACAATTATTGGATATGTAAACACACAATGATGGACACTAAATTCATGGCAAAGCCTCGACCGTCCCCTCCACCGACACAGCCCACAACCTGGTGGCAGGTCATTCGAACCCTGAACCCCGGTAATATTGGCTGCCACATGTTTATCATACATCAAGGGCAAGAATCATGACCAGGGTGCCAATCCAAAGCATCGTGTGAATGTCGAATTTAACCCTTCGCTACTGTAGTTCTAGTGGAGCACATGCTAATGAACACACACTAGGAGGTGGCAGTGAGCAGCCCTATTCTATTCTAGCCACGGCTAGACTGCGAAGCAGTTAGAAGGTTCGCTGCCTCGTTCAAGAACACTTCAGTCGTGACCTGTAGACTCACGGAATGGAACCGGCAGCCTTCCGATCACGTGTGTGTGTGTGTGAGACTCACTAGGACAGCTGAGAGCCTCCTTGGCTGTGATGCTCTTGTTGCAGGCCGAGCAGAGCGTCGTCGCCGACACGGTGAGCGAGGTGAAGAAGTGGCCATTGCTTAGGCGAGCCTCTCGCTCTCTCGACTCCTTCTCCCGCTCCTTCATTCGCTCCTTCTCTTTATTCTGCAGACAATAAACAAACAAACAAAAACGCCCTGAGCATTAATATTTTAATATCAATCTATCGCACGGTGTGAGCCTTGTGTGTAGAACATTGGCCTATCGACTCGAAGATCGGGGGTTCAAATCCAGGCTTTAGTTCTAATTAGTTCTTGATTACAAATCTTGATGCTGACGTCATAGTCATAGCTGACTTCCAGTTGCATATTCATTACAGATCGCGGTTATTTTGGGGCGTGTGTGAGCGGGCGTTCGAAAAACAATGGATTGGAGGCGGTGTTTGTTTTTTGAGTTCTCATAGCGACAGAGGAAGTTCTAGTTCCTCTATTCGAATCGCTTCAGGCCTCAAGCTGGGCTGAATTTCATGGCTTTAAAGTTCTGCGGCAAGGTCAAAGTAATTCACCATCGCGTCGGGCTCCACCTTAGCAATAAAGGTGCTCGATCGTCAAGACTTCGTCATGGTAACGTACGGTAGAGTGATCACCCCATCGAGTGCTGAAGGTAAATAGAACCGAACAGAAAGACAAAGCTGTTTGCACTACATCCTGCTGTCTTCTCTTTTTGCTAATCGGCATTGTTAGACGCAACCTTTTGTGACGGAAGTTCATCAAACAAACTTCCCCGAGTCCGGATTAGAAGGAAAGCAGGAAGAGGACGAGGGCGAGTGTGGCAACAGAGTGCAGAAGTTATTAAGAAAAAACAGTGATTGCAGTTGTGCCATTGTTGCACAAAACACTGATCAGGTCTGATTCTGACCTTTTGCCAGCTTGGAATGGTGATGAATGTCAGAAAGTCCGTTTTTGTCATCAGATCGCAATGAAGTTGTAAACCGATGAGGTCTAAATGAGGTCACATTCAGTAGCCAACAACGGGGTTCTTTATTCTCCGGGTCCTGCAGGTACTCAGAACCAACGTTCACCACGCCTCCGTCTTCAGGTTGAAAAAGGGAAACAAAGAGAGCGTTGGTCTGGGAACGGAGAACGGAAAGCTCAAAGTATGACCCCTGCCGAAGAAGAAGAAAGACTTGCGTCGAGAGGTACCAGTGGGAGCCTTTGAGCCAGGGCAGAGAGATAAAACAACAAAAAGATGAGAGGAGAGGGGGGGAATATTTTAAAAAAACAGACCGGTGTAGCGGGGAAGCAAAACAAACAATACAATAGTGGTATACCTTCTACCTTCTTGTACTCCAAAAATGATGTACGTGGAATGAACTCGTTTTCAGGCTAAACCGAAAATAACCATCCACAGTTTACTTTATATGTGCTGCATTTTCAATAATATCTAGTCAATAAGAGGTTAATAGACGTGTACCGTGCGTCGAACTAAGCTGAATGACAAATCTCGATAACGCAGAACGGTAGATTTCGGAACTGCGGTACGTACTTTAATACGTTTTGATCTGCTTTTATTATGATTTATTGAACAGTAACATGCTTTCTGTTTAGCTTTTTTTTGTTCGGTTTCGTTGATCTTTCGGGATTTGACCCGGTTTAAATCTTTAGTCTTTGTCATTGTTATGTCTGTTGTCACGAAGACAATCCGACCTGCTTACAGACTAAACTAGAAACGCCCTGATATTAAGATATTTAAGACTAATTAAGATTAATGCTGATTTAATGTTTTCGAGTCATCGATGACATAATAACACAGTTATAGAACAACGGTATCCGTATAAAAAACTCCACAGCCTTTAGTGTCAGGGGTGTCCAAACTTTTAACAAAGTCATTTAGATCTGGTGAGGTGTAACTGTTGAAGATTGTGATGACATATTTGATTATTTCGCTCTTAAATGACCTCAGAACTCAGCAGCTCCGGTGATGCTCAGGACAAAACGTGTCGGATTCTGAACTTGTTTATTTATTTACGATTTATTTATTCATCTTTGCTGCTGATGGGTCAGAACATCATTAGCACACAAGCTCCGCCTGAAGCAGCGAGAACGCAAACTCGGCCGACTCTCGCGTGCGCACCTGTTCCCCATAATGCAACAGTGCGTGGCTGTGTAAGCGCTGCTGCGATTGTTTAGCTGCACACCAGGTGATTCGTACACCCAAGATGGCGACGAAAGTCAGTACTCCACGATCCGACTTCCGGAGAAACGAAGCGATAAAAGCGTAGTTTCGTTTTTTAAACGTAAACAAAACACATCAGGTTCTGGGAGTGAATTTAGTCGGCCGTGTGTTTGTGTACTCAGCTGGTAAAAGAAGTTCCTCATTGCTCATAATTGACAGCACACAAAGACCTCACTGGTCCTGCTGTTTGCACAGCTGCCCGCCGGCCCGCACCGCGTGTGGACAATAACAAGCCTAATCAGTCCGAACTTCAAACACTGAAGGGTGCGTTCATGTGCTTCGGGTCCACCTCCGTCCTTCTGATCTTCATCTACCGTCGACTGGACCTGCTGTTCAGGTTTTCGACATCCTATAGAGCATGGGGCAGGATGATAATATCTACACTTTATTCAAAGTGCTGTTACATGAACAGCAAAAAGACGCGAAGACAAAAGTAAAAAAGAAACAAACACGTTTAAAAGCAGTAAAATAATAATAATGATATTTAAAAAGAAACCCGACGTTCACGCATTTAACCCGAAGACTGCAGCAAACCATCAGAGACGGACGTTTTTATTACCCCTCGCACCCCTTTTGCTATGTTTTATAGACGCAGTGGAACAGGTTCAGAGCTCGTTTTGCACTCGTGCATTCCGTCACCACATGTCATCTCCACACACACACACATCCCCACCCCCTTTCATCCGACCGCTCACCGTTTCTATGGATTTGGTTATGGCAGTGACAAGCCGTCCCTTTTTGTCGAGCCTTCGTCTGATAGGCTAGCAGCGACACGGCAGCTCGGAATCATTTGCATCTGCAGCTAAGCCTGACTGCACGGATTCTGCCACGTTGTAACCGGCATGCACTGCGCGGCTGCAGCAGAGCCCGGCGTCGCAATCGATAGGATGCTGAGGATATGGCACCTACGTAATGTAAGGACTGTACCATATCGGAACTGAAGCGGGTGGAGAGACGGCGGAGGAGTCTGAATGCCGGATAAAAAAATAGAACCATCTCATATAAGCATGTAACATATTACATGCATGATCTATGATAAAGAAGCATTTTAAATGGGAAAGATACTGTAAAGATACTGTTTGAACAATATATTTATAACACATAAGTACCCAATAAACGGCCAAATTAAATGGTGGCTATGGCCCACGTATAGGTGCCGAAATGAATACAGTATAAACTGTAATAAAAATAAATAAACTGTATTCTCAATTCGGTTTATTCCATAACACGAATGTTGGATTGGTGCAAGCGATCGGTGCCAGCTACATTAGGTTCCTCTTGGTGCCCAGGTTTCCACCTACAAGTCCAAAGACTTCCAGTGTGGGTGTGTCTGAAATAATGTGTACGCGTGTACAAAACTTCTTTGCCCTGTTTGCTTTGTAAACATTTGTGCTAACGAACTTACTTTATATTCGTTTGCTATTGTGTCTGTTTTGTGTGTGCACGAGGCTTTTAAACTGAACAAACAAAAGCTTGATCTCAGAATGATTAGAATCAACCGTAGGCTCATGATCAGAGTTTGACACAACAACGCGCCGTTCTTGGTGCGCCGTGACCCTCCTCCATCGCGCCGTGTGTGTGTGATCAAGCCGAGGGCGAAACGGTGCGTAATGAGAGAGCGCACGGGAAGCACTTCCCCAAAGCCACGTTCCTGCAGGAACCGTCACAGCCCGAGGAAGAATTAAAGACTCTCAGAGGGTCGGTTGTTTATTGGTGAATAGAAATGTGCTAGTAATTATATAGTTAAGATGTGGGCAAAGGTCTTTATTTCTAAAATATGTTGCTGCTCCTGTGTTTAGGATCTGCCAAACTAGATTGGGCGGCCTGCATACCAGCCGTTCAAGACCTGGCACGGTTTTCCCCCCAGATGGCTGGATTTTTTTTCTTCTCTTTTTACATTTTTAAGCGCACCTTCCAATTGCTGAGCTGTGTTAGTTAGCCACAAGCTTTGGTTAATCCACACTCAAGCCCGACTGGCTAAAAGCAGTAAAGGATCTAAGATCTCCAGACAAGTGGAAGTTGATGGATGGACGGATGGAAACATACGGACAGACGCTTCGGAGGTTGGCATGCACTTGGCATTGCATGGGTGCATCGACTATAACTCTCAAGACTCACAAGAAACATAAAATAAACGTGCCTCATGATCTGTGCGCTTGTTCATCCGTATGGGCTGATAAATAATGAATATGTATGTTGCTTAGTCAGCTTAGTTACTGTATTCCAAATCCCGCTAAGAAACAGGATCCCCGTGACCTTCCCGGTACACGTTTTTCTGCAGCCGGCTCCACTCCGCCGACCTTCACCGAGCCATTCCACCTTGAGTCGAAAGCTCTCGGCTGCAGCTTAATGAAGTCACTGATCGAACACAATGCATAACTGTGTGATGCGTCCGCACGGTCCGAGGACGGGGCGCCACTATTATAAGCGCAGCTCGTGGCGGGAACAGAAGTCGCTGTGAGGAGACGATGGGACGGACCACTGAGGTGAAGTCGACACAGCGAGCGTCCCAGTGATAATGGAAGATCTGTTGGCGCTACTCTTTATGTATGTGTACTGTCTCGTGTTTAAGCCCCGGGCTCCACTTACAAATCCTCTCCGTCTCTCTGATGGTGTCTGGCAGCCTTTGGGACACGGGGACCCGAAAAATGGGGTTTAATTTGGGACGCATAACTGGATAGAAAAACAAAAGCTAGAGATTATTCATTAAACGCTTTACAAATGCTGTCAATAAAGACGTTTGTGTTTTAATGTTTGCTAATTATGCACACATTTACATTAAATAATTGTACATTGAATCGAACCTTGCTATATAAGTACATAATAACATAGTAATATACAACTTTTATAAACAGATCTTTAGTTTTGTGACATCAAGATTTTCCTGGTGTTAAGAGAAATTGCCTTGTGACTTGATGGTTGCCGATTCGATTTTTAAAGCAGACAGGCCACGACTGAAGTGCCTTTGAGTGAGGTACCAAACCATTAACTGCTCCCCGGGTGCCATGGATAGGACTGCCCACTGCTCTCGGCAAGTGTACTCACTACTGCCCTCCAGTGTGAGTTCACTAGTATGTTTTCAACTGCACAGAGCTGACAGCAGCATTCCCGAAACGATGCTGGAGAAGATTGCCGGTGTTCTATTTACTGAATATGAACCAACATATACTTATGACAGAACCGTCGTGCTATTGTAATGACACGTTCGTTACGTGTGGTTGGTCCGGCGGTTCCTTCCGTCTCTCCGGCATGAAAAATTACACAAAACATTCCTTCTTCACCGTGTATTTCAGATAAACACCACTGTCAGTGTAAATGACAGTTTACTTGACGGTGAACCATCCTTCTACACCGTAGCAAAGTCTCTACTCAGCAACGGATAATATTCACAAAACATGGCTGAACTGCGACTTTAAATAAAGCATATTGCCTATGCAAATTTTCCGACGAAGGTTTCACAATGACATCATTCGTCCGACGTGTGCAACTTCTCGGTCCGAAGTTAGTTCTGATTTGTGTGTGTGTTGGTGTAAACGCATGCCGACTTTCATGCTCCTGCGCTAGATAGAGGACATCTGTGCAGACAGAAGCATCTGCGCATTCCCATCTATGTGTGTGTGTGTGTTGGTCCTGTGGGTTTATTACATTAACAGTCGACTCCCGAAATACAATACAGACACTGAACTCTACACGACTGATAAATCGGTTTACATACTTCCCTTTTCGGTGCACTCTGACACATATGCTGGAAATGATCCGCCGTTATACTTTAAATATGATACAAATAACAAGCAGAAGCGCCGCTTCTTCTACAACTTTTGCACTATGCGCACGTCGTACTTCGGGTGAAAGACTCAGATTCGGTCCCTATCGCAAAAGCAGTAGTAATTATTTATTACATGGTAACTACACTGGCTTAACTTGGGCTTTCAACTTAAATCAAACAACAGTCCTACCTACCTAACCACATGTATATTCGGTATGTAAATACCCATGTGCATGTGCAGTTCTCTGGGATGGGCTGCAGCCCGATTCGGTTTAGTTTGCATACATTTGTGAAGGACGTGGATGATTTTAGCCGTTCTGTGTGACACTTCTAAAAGTTATTACTTCTAATAAGGTTAGTCCACAGTCACCCTCGCTGAAGAGACCGATGTTCCATAGATTCTCCTTCTTAGCCTGTCTCCTGCTCAGTGGGTCGTGGGTCCAGGAACTGCGTGGCTTTCCTCTGGGCGCTCCGTTTTACCTCCCACGGTCCAAAGACATGCCAGCAGGCTAATTCGAAATATGTGGCACAGATTGTACACCAGATGTCCTTCCTATCATATCCTATCCAAATTCCTCCTTATTTGCCCGGGCTCGAGAACTGCACTACAATGTAGTAACTATGTACCTAAGTATCTACAGGACAACTAGGTAGGTATCTTCAATATCCTGGTGGCATGTGTCTTTGGACAGTGGGAGGGAAAAACTGGTGCAACTGATTTTTTGTGTGTCACATCAAATTAACAAGCTGTGGCTTGTATAATTATACACGTTAAGTGTTTTATTTTTAAATGAAACAACAGTGCACAAGATGGACAGGAACCTTCATTTATGTACAGAAGAGAGAATAAGCACCACTAACGAGCATCATTCAAGCTCCATCCCCCATTTTCTCTCTCACCTTCCGCTTGGAATAACGCTCTCTACAGGATCCGCGTCCCAAATACACGCTCGCTCCCTACCTAGCAGCCCTACACGCGAGTGTACGTGCCGCCTACCTAGTGCACTTGGTTTACACTAGGCTGCGATTTGGTTGCACCCTATACGCTCTCGCCACGCTTTCTTTTTTTAGTTCGACTGTACGTACACATACACGGCGTGGCGAATAAACATAACAAAAATGAATTACCGGATTAAACATTACGATACATACATATTTTTTAAAATAAATTCCACTCAAATTCGACATGTTTCGTTACTTTAATAGAGAATAAAGTGATGCGCGCGAGAGGTCGCGTGCCGCATTATGCCGACGAGGGGGGAAAAAACCGCTGACTATGCTAAGCTAACGGATTTTATTTAAAGCGTTAAAAAAAACCTTTAAAAAGTGCAAAGTTTTTCATGTAAATAACAAAATTCGTTCGAATAAATATATGAATCCGTCTCGGCGAGCTTAAACGTCGACGTGCGTGTGTATATATATGAAATGAAGTAACACTCACCTTTAAGTTTACTTCTTTCATTCTATTCTGACGCGTTTTCATTAACGGGTCTGTAACACGGGACATACCGAGCATCAGGGACCCGATAGTACAGATCCTAATTCTCGGTCACCGGTTAAAACACTCAGTACCGTTCCCGGACGATAGAATCCAATCCGACTGCTATGTGAAAGTCATATAATATTAGTTAAAAAGAGTTCATATATGTAGTTCCATTCACTTTTAATTCCTCCTCATTCGTTCGTTCGCCGTTAAAACAAAGCGACTCGTCTCTTTCCTCGGTACTCTTTCCTCTCACTGAGAACCTGAGGCGCTAGTTTTGTTCCAGATGCCTTTATCTAAGCACCGCCTTGTCTGTCCTGATTGGCTACACGAGCATACTCCAGGAACGACGGACCAATCCGGAGCGCAAGAGGCGGGACATGCTGAAGATGCGGGTAGCCAGGCGACGCGACCATAAGCCGCACACCTCAATTCATTTAAGAACGTGATTTCTGACCAATCAGCGTTCAGTATTCACTTATGAATTATAATAAAAATAATAATCATTATTATTATTCATTTTATTATTATTTTATATTATATTAGTAGATCTTTCTCATGGGTGTCCCAAACAAGAAAAGGCGCTTCTCTATTATGCCAAAATATCCACAGGCTTTTGTTTATATAATGAATGTTTATGCTTTTATTTACCCCCTACTAATAAATAATGGTTTCATGGTTTCATTAATGCTAGTTACATGGATATGATTTGCCGATGGTCTCATGTCTCATGATGGTCGATGTCCCCCCCTTTCCGTTACATAGAGTAAAATACAGTCCGTTTAGTGCGCATAGTGTAACTAGTGTAACTCTAGTGCGCTTAGTTTACCTCGAACAACAAAGGCTTTTAATTGTTGTATCACAAAACATTGTAAACATTGAGGCACCATATGAGGGGAGAGACTACTTTAACTACAAGGACACGGCATTGTCGCGCACACTGCATCGTTTTGATGGCTATAGTGCTCCCCCTTTTGGTCCGTGTCATTTTGGAGGTGGACGTCGGGCGTCGGTAAGGCTTGGCACAAGGTTTTCACATCGACGCACACGCACAGAATTATAAACGTGTGCACACTTCCAAACGGAACCCTACACTTCAGAAAAGTGGCGGTTAACATTGTGATCCTCTGGCCGTGTTCTAACCACTCGTGGTTGACCGTTTGATATAAACAGAGATAATACGTTTCCACGAGGTGTGTGCATGACATGTGTGTGTGTGCGCTTGGTCTGTGACGGACTGACGACACGTCTGGTGAGTTTTCTGCCCAGTGAATCAGACCCACGGTAGTAAACCATTACATTTAATAATGACTGATCCGTGCAAAAGGGTCGACGACCCGTGTTGGCTGCTGTGACGGCCACTTAGAAAGACTAAATTAAAAAGCAGCAATACAAACAAAACCAACCAACAAACAATATGTCCCAAGCGATTGTATTCTCAAGACAAAGACAAAACACCAACACACTTGTTACCGAGGCTCTGGTGTGTGAAATCAATACTTGATCAGTAGAATGAGTATCAGTATCTTAACAGTAAAACAAAATGACACTCGTGTCTACTAACATGACGTGTGCGAACTTGAGGAGGCACCAAGGAAGTACAATCAAATGTACACCTACACAAAGCCACACAAACTTATTTATACCTGGGCGATATATAAAAATGACTGTCACAGTCACAAATACACAATGTAGCCCAATTACAACCACAACACTAGATTGCCGTGTCTTGCTATCCCACGTGCCCGAAATGACTTTTATTTAAATGACCGGAATGAATTTTTTAGCGGCCAGAGCTCAACAAAAACACGCCCGAACATTGATTTAATATTTTTTTCATCACTCATCAGCATGCTGGTTGAATCTCCTGCTCTCTTGTTGTGTACTTAAGCAAACAAAACCTGCACTTGTGTTGTTATACTGGTTTCTATTGTCATGGAACAAAGAATACCAAGCGCACTGTCATTCAAGTCACTCTGGATGAAAGCATCCGCATAATAATGTCAAGCTATGAAATATCAGACCTGGGCCAGAGCAATCCGTGTTGTATTTTTGTATCATATTAAATGCTCATTTTAATAATCTGCGTGAATCTTAGATCCTTAAACGTATTACTAACACCATACAGTATTGTGGTTTAATTCCATCATACATGGTATTTCACTGCATGTTATGTAGTATCACAGACCAAAGACATGACCCGTTTTAGACAGATTTCTGGCTATAACTAATCTCCGCCCTTCACGACCCGGAGACACGTTCTAATGTACCGAAATATACCTCGACATTCACTCATGCTTTCATTCAGCGGTATTAACAGCAGAACAACCGTGTTAACATAACATGCTTATAACATCCCGAGCCGCTCCGGTGTCGCTGTGATGTTTTTGTGTGACAAAAACCACAACCATCCAGAACCAGATATTCTTTCTCCCCCAACTTTTCTAAAATGACTCACTTTCGGTTCAGAGCTTTTTGTGTCACCGTCTGTCGTCCACCCACTGGTGCAGGTAAAGTGAGACGGGTGTATTGTGAATGCGAGAGAAAGAACGGGGCCCCTACTTGCCGTGGGTCTTTTTCTCCTTTCAGGTGATGGTTTTTTAGAATGATTTAGGAATAGTGATCTGGATTTAAATCTTTCCCGCCTGAACGTCTACAAGGAGCAACACACACACACACACTCACACACACACACACACACACACTCACACACACATACACACACACTTGTATATTGTAGTTCTTCTATTGATGAACTATTCACCATCCATCCATCACCTAGTGTTACCACCATCCTGTTTACGGTCATGAGCGGACACACACTGGCTGAATACACTGAACACCTGAACAGGTTGTCAGTCTGTTTCAGGGTACACACACACACACACACACAAGACACATTCAGTATCTTCAGTTTTAGACCCACACAGACACTTGAAAAACATGCAAACTCCACACCGAATGCCCTGGATCACCTTACCAGGGCCATTTCGTGTCACTGTGACTGCCGTAGTGACACCCGTTATTCATATTCCAGCCATTTTATATCATATTTGTTTTATTCTCAGGGTATAACCGAACATATCAAACGCAACCTTGATATTTTACATTAGTCCAAAGTTTATACAATGCTGCAAGACAATGGAACACATGGTAATCGGGCTTCCGGAACATCCTTATGGAAAAGCTCTCAATTAAAACTGTATATTAAATGTAAGGTCTTTGATTTTTAGGTCCCAAAGGACGTAAATAATACGAAGAATGTGCTTTTAACTATGCAGAAGGGTTTTCTACTGTTACCCAAACTCACTGAGTTCAGAAAACCGAAAGCAAGTCGTGCATGTACAAGTTAATAAATGTGTCACATACACACATATGTAGTGCATGCTGGGGATTCCCCCATGTCGTTTCCTACTGAGGAAATGACCTCATCGGTTTAGGAACTATGCTTGTGAAAGATAATGTTTGACTAGTTAAATATTTTTAGACCCGTAACTGATAGACAAGAATTTCTAACAAGCTAAGGACATAAACGGCAGCTAGTATGGTGCATGGCGTGTTCCTGTCCTTTCTGCCCAGGGCAAGAGGAACTGTTGTATTGAATTCTAGTGAACCTTGGTGGCTAGACATTCCTCTATTGTGCTAGATATTATCATCTGATTAAAAAAGTAGAAAGACCGCGACTGCGGGTTAATGCCGGTTATGCTTGTGGGTGGTTGATAAGACGATCAGGTATCGTTCAAAAACACAAACAAGCCACTGAAAGTCTGGCGGTGGCGTCCTCTAAAAGGAGCTATTGTAAGGCATCATTATGTCATGCAGTGGCGTGTAAGAGGATCCGACATCGAGAACAACATGGAAGCCAAGGAAAGTTAAGCTGGAAAGACAAACTGGAGAAATCTGATGACAGAATGTTGCACGGTAACGAATCAGCACCGTTTTGTTCACCATGTGTGACATCGCTGACATCACTGCTAAAAGGTCCCGGGTCCGGATCCTCTCTGTCTGGGTGTATTTCCACCGGGTGTGCCGGTTTCCAATCACGGTCAGTACTTTAACAGGCAAGATTGGTATTTTTTTTAACTCAATCCGTGCAGTGAAAAACACATTTACACACACACACACACATACACTAATGAACACACACTAGTTGGTAGTAGTGAGCACACATGGTTGGCACGTTGGGCAATAGTTAGGGGTAGGTTAGTAGTTGCCTCACTCAAGAGCACTTCAGTCACCACGTGTCGACTACATTCATCGAGGGCACGTGTGCTCACTGCTGCCCCCTAGTGTGTGTTCACTAAAGTGTGTAAGTGTGAAAAAATATTTCTAGATTCTTTTATTTATATGTATAAATGTGTGTGTGTGTGTGTGTGTGTGTGTGTGTGTGTGTGTGTGTGTAGTTTGTCAACACGCATCGAACCAAACAAATCCTGTCCAAGCTCCTTCAGGGCAAGAACCTGCGTGACAGTGATTAGTTGGCTGCTCTAGTGAACACTGATCTTGATCAAGATGATGGATTTCGGAGGGTTTGTGCCTCAGGATTGTTCCTATATGCCAGTTCTTACGCATCTTCGTTCGCCAAGGCCTTTAAAGATAATACACAAATATATAAATATATAAAATCTGCTACAGAATTGGTAGTCGTGGTCGTTTGGTGAGCCACGATCTGGACTTCAGGGCTGTCAGACAAACTGTCCTTGAGCTGAAGCTGAAGTGTATTAACGTGATGAAGAAGGATATTGTTAATATTACAAATATAAATCCTAAACTGAGTACGATGAAGATGAAGATCGTAAAGATGTAAAACTTCTGATCATTTTCGAGCAGCTTGGCTGAGAACCTTCAGGACTTACAAGGTTCTTTAATTATTTGTGAATAAATGTATTGACGAAGATGATGGATCTGACTTCATAAAGAATTTCTGCCTCTGGCTGGTTCCCTTAAGCATGAACGATGACGACCAAATAATTCGTTCGTGGCATTGCGTTTTATTTTGACCATTTATTTTAAGTAGATGGATACTTTTCCCCCCTGAGGTCCTTCGTCTCTGTGCACTACCTGCACCGATGAAGTGGGTCTGCGGGTCGACGTGAACCCCCTCCACGGAGTCTCTGCATCACCCGACGTGCACCTCAAACTGCCCATCGAAATGACACAGAGCGCAAAGTGTAGCCACGCAGACCACAAGAGGGAGCACTGTAGCCACCACGATAGACTGCACACTTGTAGTTCAAGTAGACTCTCCCTGTATATGTCGGTGCCTCGACTTTTGCTTCGTAGTTTCGTTTACGATGCAACATTTGAAATCATCGGTTCAATATCAATAAGCTAAAATCTACACGAACTTCTCTCAATAGTCGCTAAAAATGGAGAGTAAACACAATGGACACCCTTTATATATGTGTATATATATATATATAGGGGCGGCACGGTGGCTGAGTGGTTTCCGCACTGTCGCCTCACAGCAAGAAGTCCCGGGTTCGATCCCCGGGTCTGGCTGGGGACTTTCTGTGCGGAAGTTTGCATGTTCTCCCCGTGTCAGCGTGGGTTTCCTCCGGGCACTCCGGTTTCC
>JAOUQU010039023.1:5000-17427 GCA_028566735.1 Ammoglanis amapaensis
TGACCACTAAATATTTAAATAAATTCTAGACTGGATGACTTTGGAATGTTCCACTAGAAAAGTTCTCTCTCTCTCTCCTCACCACCAGTACAGGCTGGTCTCCAGCTGGGCGCAGGTATACAGGGAGCAGCAGTGCAGTGAGACCATGCGCTCGCCCTGCAGCTCCGGGAACGTCTGGGCTCCGTGTTCCAGTTTACACGCCACCGAGCTCAGAGTCTCGTCCACCCACGTGGCCACCTGAACAAACAGGGTTCTGATGATGAGGCGGCTTTAATCCGGGTCGCGTACGTTACGGAGCAAGAAAGCTTCTTCTTACCTTGTTGGACTCGGTTGCCACGGTGGCCCGGATGCTGTTGGAGGACAAGTGTGTGATCTTCTCGTTGATTAAACCCAGGAAGGACACCCGGGGGTGATGGATAGAAGGATTCTGGGAAATAAAGAGCCTCTTTATCAAGGTACTACAGACCGGTGTGCAGTAGTGAGAGAAACACCGCGGGTGTCAGACTAGTCTACTAATGTAGAGATCTCGATATGGTTTAATGCTTGCTGAATGGGGCCCCCGGGTCAGCATTAAAGCGGTTTCCATTACGGGGCTCGCATCCGGCTGATGAACACTGCTGTACTTACTTGTGCGTTTCGATACGGTTCCGGTTCGTTCCACTTCCACTGGTAGAGTTCTCCTTTAGCACTGACAGCCACAAGCTCAGAGTACATCGCACCGATGCTGATGAACCTCACGCCGTCCTGCAGTGGGCGTACGGCGCAAAACATAAAAAACATCACCATCATGCACACATCTAGTGGAATCAATAACTTAAACACAGGATATGTGGCCCCCAGGTCATTTAATATATGTTTAATTAACAATATGGATGCTGAACTCCCCCCAGAGATCTAAAATAAGGGCGAGTGAGACGCCTCGAACCTTATCCGGCCACCACTGCAGCTCCTCCCCTAACGACACGGGGCTCTGCAGAGGGGCGCTCTTCTTATCCAGACTGGGCTCTCCGTCCCGGCTGGTGGAACCGCGCTCGGTGTCGAAGGAGGCGCCGTCCAGCCAGCGTCGCTCGCGCAGCCTCAGCACCGACTCCCGCTCACGCAGCAGCTCCGAGTCGCGCTCTAGGGGAAGAAGGAGAACTGGTATGCAATAGGGTCACACCAGTGGGACACACATAAGCCACTCTCCGAGACCCTGGCGGGAAACATGAGACACGTGAGCCGCCGCGTTTACGGACCGACGGTTCGAGTGCTACAGGATCCGGTCTTGACCCCCAATTATATTCCTGATCATATAATCACACATCAAAGAAGCCCCCCCACACACACACACATTGGGCTTTTACGATGGACGCTCGTCTCCACCGAACATTCCACTGACCATAAGGCTTGATTTAAACTTAACGCCCCCTAGTGTTACACAACCGGCGACCTGGTGATCTCTAGTTTAGCACCTTAACTACAAAAGGATCAAGGGCCCATTAGTGGCTGCAAAGCAGAGCTGGGATTCGAACCCCCATCCTTTTGATGGCCCAAAGCGCCGACCCATGAAGCAACCACGCCCGGTAACGGCCGAGACGAAATGTGCACTGAAAACAAATTCAGGGTCCGAAGGGTCTGGAAGAGCTGGAGCGGGAGCGCGGGTGGGGGTGGGGTGTTACCTCGTGAGGAGCTGAGGCGAGACAGCGAGGAGCGGCGGAACGACGGGTAGCCGAAGTAACTGATGTCCTCGGAGAACATGGCGTCGGCGTCGATGATGACGCTGGGGTGAGCCGAGTGGATGTCCGCGTCCAGCAGTGACATCAGATCTTCTGCAAACAAACGGGCGTTGGCACGGTGACGTAACAGAACTCACTTTAGCTGTTGTGTAGCCGCTCAATACAAACACAACCTCGGTCCGGAAGCCTTTATGGCTTTTACTCGCACCTGCAGCCGTTCTACATCCGGCAGGTGAGCGCCTTTATTGGCACATAAGTCAGTTAACTGGAGGCATTGCAATACTCTGCTGTGGCCTGTGCTTCCACCAAACCTAGATGAACTCTATATCGATCACTGACTGGCACACGACCGCTGCTAGTTGTGTAATGTTGGCGGCTGCAGAACGAAGCGTGTGATTGGTCCAGACCTCCGGGTAGATAAGACTCGCTGGCCGTGTCGTCGCCGTCGTCTCCGTCCTCGTCGTCGCGGCTCAGCAGGTTGTTCACCGCCAGGTTGACGTCCAGGTTGGTGCGCTGGAGCTCGCGGATGATCACGCTCCTCGATTTGCCCTGCAGAACCACCTGGGCCTGTTAAAGCATCAAAATCAGACATTCCATCATCATGGCTGCTTCCAAAACCAGTTCCAAGTCCCTATAGTGACATCATTGTGCGTTTCCATGGTACCTGAGAGATGAGCTCCTCTGGGATGACCGAGGCCGGGATGACGGGTTGTGGTTGGCTCCCCAGTAAGCCGGAGCCTCGGTCCCTTCCGGTCCGGATCACGCGTGTCTGTCTGCGCGAGTCTCTCGCCGCCGTGCCAGAGCGCCCTGAAGAAGCTCCGCCTCCTCCGCTGGCTCCGCCTACCGCACCGCTGCTGGCTCCACTGCCACCCGTTCCTCCTCCGCTGCTGCCACCGCCTCCTCCCCCTCCTCCACCTGCTCCTCCACTTACTGCTGAACTCCAGCGACTCCTGTGTGAACACACACAAGTCTCACAAGGTTACACACAGTTAATACACACACTGCTCACACACACAATAACGGGCCACAGACACACATTCAATTCTCTCTCTCTCGCTCCCTCACACACACACACTTACCCCAGGGTGTTGCCTGCCAGTCGACCCAGAGTATCAGAACCCGAGAGGAACCAGGGCGGGTCGCTGGTTCGACCCGGCCTGGAGGTTCGTCCAGTCCCTGAACCGGTGCTCAACTTTGAACTGAAAACACAAGATCAAAGTTACAAACGTGACCTGAACGGGTGAAAGATAAAAGTCACGGGTTCGAATATTACAGGCAACACCACATTACAGATTTATTTAGTTGTTTATTTATTTCCTTGTTTCAATTTGCTCGATTCTATTCTTGATTATTTTAATATTTACATATAAAACATTTTAACAGGATTAGAAAAATGAGCATAATTCCAGAACACCAAGGGGCCAAAACGTGTACAAACATCTTACCCATCGCTCCCATCTGGCTTGCCCAGCTCCAGACGATCCGGCTGTACAGCAAAGCTAATCCGGCAGATCCGCCCGTCCTGCAACACACACATACACACACACACACACACACGTCACTTTCTGTCCATGTCAAACAAAAACCCAATCGAGATGGCTTGTAACACTGTATTGGCATATCTACAACATTCAAAGCAGGAAACTGTGTGTGTGTGTGTGTGTGTGTGTTCCTTAGACACACATTTACATTCAGCCTTCATTCAAAAAGCGACTTCCCAAATTACAAATACGACTAAACATTATTTTGAGCAGTTGAGGATTTTAAGGGCCTTGTTCAGGGGCCCCCCAACAGTGGCAACTTGGTGGTAGTGGGGCTTGAACTGGTGACCTAATCTTCAGCCCAGTAATTTAACCACTAATGCATCACATTTTTAAAACGTGTTTAAAAGTTTTATTCTATAAACACACACACACCTATAAATCTACAGTTATATTATTGTATATGATATACAGTTATATTATTGTATATAATATACAGTTATATTATTGTATATGATATACAGTTATATTATTGTATATTATATAACTGTATATGATTGATGATAAACTTTGGCCGGAGTATTTTGGAGGACTTCTGTTGTGATGTAGCTGATAATTAGAAGGTGGTTCTGACGGTGAGGAGAAGGTCCGTTACCTCCAGCAGGAAGCCGGCGTGGTTGGGTCCCACCACACACTGCTTCAGCGTGGCCTGTTCCAGCAGGTTCAGTTGTGGATGACTGTGTGTGAGTGAGAGAGAGAGAGAGAGAAGGAAAAACAAACAAAAAAGTTCATTAAGATTCAAGTTATTAAACCCACGACCTTCAGACTGTGAGGTGAAGGACCAAACCGGGTCAGAATTAGGAATCTCGGACCCGCTGTGGTAACGTGAGGGACCGTGGGGGAACAAACACCCACACAAACAACAGCTATTAAAGACGGGTGAGAGACGTGCAGTGGGGTGTGATCGGGGTATGAATGGGGTGATTTAGGGGTGTGATGGGGGTGCTAGATGGGTCGTGATCATGGTGTGACCGGAGTGTGATCTCGTACCTGTTGCAGTTGTATTTGTTAAGTTTTTCAGAAACTTCACGAAGTCTGTGGGTCAAACAAAAAAGAAGAAACATGAAATCAGAAACACTTCTGAAAAAGTTTCAACAACTAAACTATTAACAATACAAAATAAATCTTATAATCATTAATAAACACACACAAACACTCCAGATCCACGTCTGTGTGTAAACAACACTCACCCACAAACATCCCACCGGAAGTTATAAACTAACAAACTAGTGAGAATCATGAAAACATGGAAAGTGTAACCGGAGAGTCATCACTCATCACACACACACACACACACACACACACACACACACACCCAACCCGTCCAAAAAACACAATGTAGTGATGGGTCACCATGGAAACAAGCTTATAGGGTGGAGGAGCACCTGTTATATGCCTCAGAGGAATTATGGTCCAACAAGTGACGTTACAAGCTCGGAACAAACAGTGCTCATTCATCCATCGTGTAGTTCTACCACGGCTTAATTATGTTTACGATCACAGTGGGAATACACTAAACACCTGAACAGGTTATCAGTCTGTTGTGGAGCACAGAGAGACACACACGCACAGTTTTCTGACTATTTCATTATCTTTAAGTAACCTGACTGCACGTCTTCGCATGCCGATTCGAATCCGTGCAACAAAGTGGATGAATTTGTATCGATTCTCTGTAAATCTTTACATCCCCTCATTATTATTCATGACTAAATGTGGAAAGTTCCTGCACATTTCCAGATCCTGTCAGCACCTAAACCACCAAACCCCCGAGTTCAGGGACTGCTTGCGTCGTACTAAACTGTATATAAGTATATGTATATATATATATTTATATATACTTTATTAATCCCCGAGGGGAAATTGCAGGTTTTCGCATATCACAACTTTGTCTGGAAGTTGGGTTCAGAGCACAGGATCAGCTAATGTACAGCGCCCCCTGGAGCAGACAGGGTTAAGGGTCTGGCTCAAGGACCCTTAAGTGTAGCGGAGTGTAGCAGAGCCAGGATTTGAACCCCCAACCTTTCATTCACAGAGCAACACTCTACCCACTAGGCTACACTGTCTCGACTGACATATTTAACACATGGGTGTAACTTGCATGACAGAAACATGTATTGTGGATCTCTGGAACGACACAGCAGCTGGTTCACTTCCCGACGCTGGTCTGATCCCAGAGATCCAGCAGCTGTAATAAGAGGCGCGTGACGTCAAGTCGAAGCTCACAGCTGCACATCCAGCAGCTCATTTCCTGTGACAAGATGCGAGGTTGAAAAAGCTGGCGGCTCACACCTCCGTCATTCAGGAGACGCCACGGAGCGCCAAACTCCAACCCAGAGAATCATTACTCCCATCACCTGCCAGATCCTTTCAGAGAAATGACTCGAGAAGCGCCGGGTTCTGTTCGAGCGACTAAAGAACTGCCGGATATAAAAAGAGATTCGAACCTTGTCTGCTCTGGAATTTTACTGGCTCGAATAATACATTGTGTACTTAAAACATGAACACACACAAACTGTTTGGTCAGGGCAAGAACGGTTGCGACCAAGGATTAGATAATAATTTGTTGTATTTATTTAGTGGCTTTCTTGTGCCCGAGTAAATGCATGTCATATGAGATGAATAACGACGACTGGGGAGAGAGAACGTATTAAGAAAAAAGAGAAAATGAACACTTAAGCTAGGAGTCATTACCACAGACCGCGACTAGTCCGAGTATGAGGACCGTGTTTACCATCACAGGACCGGCGTGTTCAACACGAGGTAACGATGATGCAAAGTTGTGATAAATAGACCAGATTTGATTGTTTACTCTTGTTTGCTCATGATTATAACCTTTACAGCAACGAAGCGTAAACACCAACACCCAGGAACCCTCAGAAACTCGACACCCTCTAGTGGCGTGATGGTGAATTACTCTGCAGTGCATATGACCGCGTTGTGGTACAAATATAAAAGCAAAAGCATAAAATCAAGCTTTTGTGCAACAACAAAAATTTTGGTATATTTAGCCCTAAAGCATTGCCCCTAAAAAATAGGTATAATCTGGGGTACGGATGGGGTACGAAGGGGGTGCAGGGGTGGTGGTGGTGGTGATTATTGTACGGCTGCATGAACAGTTTCCACATTTAAAGAAACTTTTAACTTGCAAGTGCAATATTATTACATCTATAATTTAATCGTGATTTGCTTTACACTTTGTGATAACCCGCTGCCTCAAAGCAGCTTTACACAATCTGGGACCGACAGACCAAAACACCCTGTTGTACAAGCCGATGGTGCAGCAGCTGACACAAATCATTCTAACACTATATATTCACAACTGGGTCATTACAAAGCACAACGAGTTACAAAAAAAAGCCTTTAAGTTGTTTTTAAAAAGATGATTCTATGCTGAAGCGAGTTTACAATAATAAAATAAAAACATTTTATTAGTGGGGGGGGGCGAATACTTTTCTCCATGTCTACCACGGGATCAGCTAGCAGCTAAGCTAACAAACACCAAAGCGTTCAGATTAAAGTCAGTCATATATCCAGGATAAAGATAAATTACATACTAAACTTTGTAGTATTACAAACAACAACAAAAATAATTACGTTTATTTAAAAAAAAGCCTGCTGTCCGAGAACTAGCTATTAGCATCCATGCTAAAGCTAACGCTAGCTCTGCCATGTCTGGAAAACAACGACGTTTTCTCACAGACTTTATTAAAACACGAGCCGCCAGTTCGTGTCCTTTATAATAAATATAGTTTCTTTTATACATTTCCGCTCACAAAAGACTCAAATAAAAGTGTCTTTGTAAGTTTGCCCGGTCTTTTTGTCCCCCTCCCCCAACCCGCATTGTCCTAATCATTACAGTTAGCTTAGCATAGCGACCACCCTTGTGATTACAGAAAGCAGGCCGGCGGCGGCGCACATCGAGCCGGGGACACAGCGTGTGTCCGCCCGGTGACTCCCGGACACATCAAACGCGCGGGTTTGTAAAAGAAACGCATTAAATGACGTTTAATGGCGGATTGAAGAGTGTAAATGTAGATGAACGTACCTGTCATTGAGCTGCTCCTCGGTCCCCGGTAACGGGTGCACCACCAAGTGAATAGAACTCATCTCTCCACTGCGGAAAGCAGCACAAATAGAACAAACACCTTCTTTTATAAACCCGAGCGAGCAAGACTCCGTTATTTCATCTCTAAATCGGTTTAATCAATCAGAGTAAAAAATCCCGACGGTATCATCCGAGCAGGCTGCCGCTACAAACCACACGCCGCCATCTTAACGCTAACGAACTCAGCAGCCCGCGAATCGAACACAAAAGATTCGGTTCTTTAAAAGTTGATTCCCCGTCTGAAAACGCGGCGAATCGATCATCAAAGAATCGGTTGTTTAGGAGTCGATTCGCGGTCGTGAAAGACCGCAGTACTTTTTCAACACGCCAAGGAGTCGTTTTAGCTTAAGATTCAATGAATCGTTTGGACTGGTTCAAAGTATCAACGAGTGATGAATCGGAATCCGTTAAAGAACTGTTTGTCTTTAACATTTAACGTCTTTAAACGTCTTTTAACGTGTTTTTAACGTGTTAACGTGCACTAATAGTAAAAATCGCACCTGTTAGTGAGTAAACGAACACGTTAAAATCACACCTGGGAAATGTCTCGATGGGGGTTCTCAGATTGACATTTTCAGCATTTATTAACCGTCTTTATCCAAAATGTCTTACAAGCAAAACAAGCATCGAGGCGCCGCCATGTGCAGGGAGCAACTACTTTAACTACAAGCGTGCCCTCTATACTGTTGTTATGACGGAAAGGCTCCCCCTTGTGGTCTGTGTCGTTGAAGATGTTGGAGGTGCATGTTGGTTGACGCAGAGGCTCCGTCGAGAAAGTGTTCTAGTATTTACAGAAGCTTTTACACTATTATTCACAGTCACCGATAACATCTAAACGTTGTAGAATTCCTTGCTCAAGGGTCCAACGGCAAGCTTGCGATAAACAATCCAGTAGTCTTACTGCTGAAGCGCTGCTCCCCTCCATCACAGAGTTTCAGTTATTCTATTCCACATTAAACATGTTTGAAATGGTAGATTTTAAGAAATGTTTAATGTATTTTATAATTGTAGTGGTTTAAAAATTACAGGTCATAAGTGCAGAACAATTTCTAGACATGTTCTTGAAGGTGTCAGTGCCTCACACTACTGTAGAACCTGTAATGTTGGTGGTCACAACCCTTATTAAGAGTTAAGGGCCTCGCCCAGGGGTCCAACAGCAGTTAATTTGATGATAGTTGGGGCTTGACCTGAGAACCTTCTGAGCGCTAACCCAGTTCATCATCACTGATTTCATGGGTTTTGGTTCACTTGATTTTTAATGGTTAAAGTACTGAGCTACAGGATCAGAAGGTTGTGTGTTCAAGGCCCGCGTGTTCTACCGTGTTAGTATGAGCTCTGCTAAAATGTAAAATCAAAACCCATCACGACTAATTCTGACATCAATCCTGAAAAAAAAAAAATCACAGTTACAGTTATAACTATTTTTATTACCATCATTTACACACGTCACAATCACCCCATTACCACCCCCAAATCGCCCAGCAGCACATACAAGAATCTTTCAACACGTTCTTCCCCCGTGTACTGTAACACCTGGATAAATCTGGCTCCGTACGAGGTGTTAAACACACATTATGTCACAAAATCCGGTAAGAAACTTTATTTAATACTATTAATTTCTTTCGTGAACTTTTGAACATGTTTTACACTCGGTTACAATCATGTTTCATCCATTCACAAGCCACATCAAACACATTCATGGACATTTACCTGCATATTTTTGGACTGTGAAAGAAGAGCCGGGATTTGCCGTGTGGCGACGATGCTAAACACTGAACCACTGTCAGATTGTGTGTGTGTGTGTGCACGTGCATGTTTAATAGCACCAGTGCCCTCTGCTGAATCAACCAAACGAATCGATTCATATGTAATCGTTAACATTGTCCATTTCTATTTGAGTTCATTAGTAAATGAGGACGACTGCAGGACTGGTTTTATTTGGAACAGGATGACAGGAATTCAGCACTCTCGCTGCGGTTTTAAACCTCGTTTCAGATTGTTTGTTTGTCTGCATCGGGCCATGTCCAAGTTGCAACACCATTCCTGGTATTGGTTATTCTATGCTAATGTTATTTTTTTTATAAAAAGCGGCACATTTGTGTTCAGGACCAGATTTGTCTTCCTCGAGTGGATGGACGTCCTTATTAGAACAAAGATGCAACTAAATCACACAGGAAAGGAAGCATATAAGAACGTCTTAAATATGCACTGGAATTAATTCAGCTCATTTGGTCCCTTCCGCGTGTGCCCCGATCCGAACACAGAGCTGCACTGCCACCTGCTGGTCTCTCGCAATGCGACAGCTTAACGAACACTGAATCAATAAATAACATTATAACCCCGAACTCACACCGGTTTATAAATTAAACTCTCTTTACGATCATTTGGTTTCTCCGTAACCGCCGATTCCTCTGGTCACGACCTCTTTGGTCCAGGAAGGTTCCGCCGTGCTGGGTTTAAGCCGGAGTGGAGATGGTGCTCTTGTTGTCTAGACTGCGCTGATGGGACGGCGGGACGAGAGAGAAGCGCTTCATGGCCGAGTCCAGAGAGACGCCGTAGTTCTGGATCTCGTATCTGCAGAACACAAAGTTTTGGTTTATTTGGATTTCATTGTCGTGCATTACACTTGAGGTTACATTCATGATACACACACACACAATTTATTTATCACAAACGTTTACATCGAACAGACAATTTTGTGTCTCCAAAACTGAGCACCCATAAGAAACCCACACAAACTTTACACAGAAGGTGTAACCCGAGTATTGAACCCAAGATCCCACGGAGACGACAGTGATACGACATTGTGTCACCCACAATGGAAGGAGACGTTTTGATGAGATTCCATATAGAATAGCTGTACCTGTCCCGTGCAGAGAGGGTGTAGTACACGGGCACAGCAGACGGGCGGGTCACGCCGAGGCTCTTCACTCCGGCATCATGGAACACCAGCCAGTCCCCGACGCTCAGCTCGGGGAGGAGACAGGACTCCAGGAGCAGGTCCAGTCCATCCTCAGTGTTCCCCCACAGACTGCTGAGGTACAGGGGCTCGTCCTCAGAGATCTTCTACAGCGGCACCACAAAACAAAGACAACAGTGAAAGATGTCAGCTGCTCTGGAGAGAAGATTCAGTCCTACAAAATCCACAGTGGTGCAATAAGTACGGTACAAGAGACAGCATAAAGGTACATAAGTAATAACCATAAAAAAGTAAATAAAAGTAGAAATCAAAAAGCAAAGAGTTGAATGTTTTTATTGAGATCATGTGGTGAATAGGGTTTAATCTAAATAAAAGGATTTACCTTGTGAAGAGAAGGAACCGGAACCAATTCCTCCAACAGTCTAAAGGAAAAGGAGCCGAATACACTGTCGTTTATACAGTATTTGAATGCTGCCTCATTATTCCCACACGGTGTATCTGTTACACACACGCACGCACACACACACACACACACACACACACACACGATCAGTGCTCCTGCTTGAATCAGTTCAACAGGCATAAAGAAGCAGCCTTTCACTCACGTTGCTGGTTATCATCCTGGCCGAGTCTCTCCTTCGAGACGATGCTCACAGCCAATGAGAAAGCAGCAGAGACGTAATAAGCTCCCGGTTCAGCGATGACTGAGACGTTAGTGGATGGAGGGAAGTACGCATCCAACACGGGTTTCAAGGCCCCGTTTATCTGAGTAAAGGAACACGCCAAAAGAAGTTTGGAGATAAATCATATGACCAGGTCTACAGCTCTCCTCTCAATTCTTATTTGGCTGTTGGATCAGTGACTGCATCGTCCAAAATAAGTAGCATTAAGGTTTAATAAATAACTCTGTTTCCCCCCCCCCCCCCTGTGCCTTTATATGTAGGAAGATGCGTTAACAGAAGGCTTCACTGATGACCAGGATTATAATGACTGAAATAAATACCGGAATCGCTTGTCCGACATTTTCTCCATCATTTTTAACAAATTCAAAATAGAGAATGCTCTAAAAATTACCATCTCTAACTGATCCACGGTGCCATTAAAACCTCCTCCAATATCCAACATACTCAGAGTAAATCCAAGCTCCTCCTAAACACACACACAGTGAAATAAAGTAAATAAATGAAGTGTTAATCGATCATAATAGAACGCCAGCATCTTCCTGCTGTTAAAAGTAAACATTCATTCATCTTAATATAAGCCTAGAAGTACACAAAGATTATTATGCTTTAGTAAATTATGATAATATGCTAATAATGGGGGAACTGGATATGATCTGATATGTAGAGGATATTCTGAGATATACCTCACACACGATCAGTGATCATAATCAATAGACTTATGAACGCTTTTCATGTCCCAGCATTGCTTTTAAACGAGGTTCATACATCATACATGCTTGCTGCAGGAGAACCCCGCTCGTGTCCAGGTGGGTTCGATCGTGGTACACTCACCCCCATGTCAAACACACAGCGAGCGTCTGATACGGCGCGAGTGAAAGCGTCCGGCTCGGCGCAGCAGCTGCTGATGTGAAACCTGAAACCAAAACAAACATCAGGCGTTTACAGACAGATGTGACACAGCGACAGCACTTACACAATTAGATACACACACACAAGATAAAAGTAGTTTAGCAAATAAAGTCAACATAACAGATCAAAACCATCTGATATCAAAAATTATAAATGTTTAGATCTGTTGGAGTCAGTTATACCAGGAGGTAAAATATGTGTGTTATAGACAGAGAGACATAAAGAGTTAGATAGAAAGTATATCATATTATAGTTACAGATAGAATTACAGACTGAGGATAGATATACCGACTAGTACAAAAGTATATTATAGTACAGACAGACAGGCAAACAGGTAGACAGACAGAATAGTAAATAAAGTATAGACATATGAGACACATCGATAGCTATACAGACAGACTAGTAGAAGCTAGATAGACAGACATACAGACAGCCCATTTGTCACTAAATTAGTATAGTATTTAGCAGGGCTGACCGCAATTAATCGATTATTCGTTGGTCGACCGAAAAAATTACTAGTCGGCCAAATTTCATTGGTCGATTAGTCGCAGGAA